>JAKVIS010002309.1:0-23707 GCA_033119425.1 Bufotes viridis | reverse complement strand
TGGACTTTCATCTGACTCTCTTCACTGCACACATACATGGTGGACTTTCATCTGACTCTCTTCACTGCACACTACATGGTGGACTTTCATCTGACTCTCTTCACTGCACACTACATGGTGGACTTTCATCTGACTCTCTTCACTGCACACTACATGGTGGACTTTCATCTGACTCTCTTCACTGCACACTACATGGTGGACTTTCATCTGACTCTCTTCACTGCACACTACATGGTGGACTTTCATCTGACTCTCTTCACTGCACACTACATGGTGGACTTTCATCTGACTCTCTTCACTGCACACTACATGGTGGACTTTCATCTGACTCTCTTCACTGCACACTACATGGTGGACTTTCATCTGACTCTCTTCACTGCACACTACATGGTGGACTTTCATCTGACTCTCTTCACTGCACACTACATGGTGGACTTTCATCTGACTCTCTTCACTGCACACTACATGGTGGACTTTCATCTGACTCTCTTCACTGCACACTACATGGTGGACTTTCATCTGACTCTCTTCACTGCACACTACATGGTGGACTTTCATCTGACTCTCTTCACTGCACACTACATGGTGGACTTTCATCTGACTCTCTTCACTGCACACTACATGGTGGACTTTCATCTGACTTTCTTCACTACACACTACATGGTGGACTTTCATCTGACTTTCTTCACTGCACACTACATGGTGGACTTTCATCTGACTCTCTTCACTGCACACTACATGGTGGACTTTCATCTGACTTTCTTCACTGCACACTACATGGTGGACTTTCATCTGACTCTCTTCACTGCACACTACATGGTGGACTTTCATCTGACTCTCTTCACTGCACACTACATGGTGGACGTCCATCTGGCTCTCTTCACTGCACACTACATGGTGGACTTTCATATGACTCTCTTCACTGCACACTACATGGTGGACTTTCATCTGACTCTCTTCACTGCACACTACATGGTGGTGTCACGGCGGGAGGTGGGGAAAACCCCCCGCCGTGCAATGTCCGTGGCCGCTGGGCCAAACAAGGGCTAAAAGCAGGGACAAGGGAACCGCTAGTCTAGCATGTCCCTAAAGCTGGCCCTGGTCTCCTACGAGTATGGGCCGACCCCAAGGGTGGGAGGGCCCATACGACAGGAACCTAAAGCCCTGGACAACCCTGCTCGACCCTGGAACTAACAGGGCAGAGACCACCTGCTCCCCCAGGGACACGGAGGAGCAGAAGTCTCCTGAGGCCCCTCTGCAGCCGGGACCCGAACAGTGTGTGCCCGCACGGCAGGCAAGATACATAGGAAACATATACAAGGAACCCACACTTACCTGCCGTGCTGAAGACTGAGAAGCAGCGCCAGGACCTCCCGGACCCCAAGCGGAAACCAGATGCCTGGGGAGACCTGGCCGGGCAACACACCATCCGGTTTATGCTATACCCCTCCGGGTAAGCAAGCCCCTTCGGAGCAACATACCAACAAACTGCTACATACAAACCCACAACAAAGACATAACCAAGTGAGGGAAAGGGTAAGCAGAAGCACACAGGAGGGAATACAATCAAACAGAGAAAACAATATAACAAATAAGGGTGGCTCACGCAGACATAAAGGTGGGATCCAAACACACTCCAGCCATGCTCACACCATGGCTGGACAAACAAAACTGACCTCAGGTTCCACACACAAGGTAATAAGGAGGCCTGAGGTCACACCCTAATGCAGCCACACCTTAGCCACACCTTAACCCCGTGCACGCCACACATACACAGAAGACACTAAACAAGGGAATCGTGCACAGGAAAGGGGAATGACACATATGCACCACAAGTACCAGCGGCAACCACATGTGAGGCAACAAACACACAGCCCTCACATGCGGCAAGAACACCTCGCCGCCGGCAAGTGCATGCGGCACAACAAACACGACCGAAGCCTCGGTCGTGGCGCGCTGGTTGCCAACGGCAACCGCATGCCGCAATCATGAGTCACGACCCAAACGCAGGTCATGACACTTCCACCCCTCAAAGCCCCCCCCAACAAAAAGGACAGTTGGAAGGGCAAACCACCAGGGGAGGGGGGGAGGGGCAATGCAAAGTAACGACGGCACCGCCCAAAAGGTGCCAGTCTCTTCCCAAAGACTCCCGCCAAGCTACCTGGACCAACCAAGGCCCCAGGCAGCCGACAGAACAGGCAGTCTAAGGAAAAGCACCGACACCTAGTCCAATTCAGGGCAAAAGTTCCTACTCCGGGTCGCTGCCCCCAGCCATACTCCCAAATCCGCACGCAGCCAGATTGCAAGGGAAATGTAGGGAGCCAACGACCGGAGCTAGGAACCCTGAAAAGGAGGAGGGAACCCTACGTCCGGCTCAGGGGGAAGGCTCCTACTCCAGGTCGTTGCCCCCAGCCATACTCCCAAATCCGCACGCAGCCAGATTGCAAGGGAAATGTAGGGAGCCAACGACCGGAGCGAGAACGCTGAAACGGACGAGGTGGGGGGAAAGGAGGAGGACACCACCACGGACACAATAAGGGAGGTGACGGGGAAAAGCCACCCAGCGTGCCGTAGGCAGTGTTAACCCCGTGACGTTCTCCCTCCGGAGAACGCGCTACGTGCCAACAAGTAGCAGGCGACGCATGCTGCACCCTCTTTCGAAGGCCAGAGTCGCGGAGCCATTATTTGTTATAATGTCACGGCGGGAGGTGGGGAAAACCCCCGCCGTGCAATGTCCGCGGCCGCTGGGCCAAACAAGGGCTAAAAGCAGGGACAAGGGAACCGCTAGTCTAGCATGTCCCTAAAGCTGGCCCTGGTCTCCTACGAGTATGGGCCGACCCCAAGGGTGGGAGGGCCCATACGACAGGAACCTAAAGCCCTGGACAACCCTGCTCGACCCTGGAACTAACAGGGCAGAGACCACCTGCTCCCCCAGGGACACGGAGGAGCAGAAGTCTCCCGAGGCCCCTCTGCAGCCGGGACCCGAACAGTGTGTGCCCGCACGGCAGGCAAGATACATAGGAAACATATACAAGGAACCCACACTTACCTGCCGTGCTGAAGACTGAGAAGCAGCGCCAGGACCTCCCGGACCCCCAAGCGGAAACCAGATGCCTGGGGGAGACCTGGCCGGGCAACACACCATCCGGTATATGCTATACCCCTCCGGGTAAGCAAGCCCCTTCCGGAGCAACATACCAACAAACTGCAACATACAAACCCACAACAAAGACATAACCAAGTGAGGGAAAGGGTAAGCAGAAGCACACAGGAGGGGAATACAATCAAACAGAGAAAACAATATAACAAATAAGGGTGGCTCACGCAGACATAAAGGTGGGATCCAAACACACTCCAGCCATGCTCACACCATGGCTGGACAAACAAAACTGACCTCAGGTTCCACACACAAGGTAATAAGGAGGCCTGAGGTCACACCCACAATGCAGCCACACCTTAGCCACACCTTAACCCCGTGCACGCCACACATACACAGAAGACACTAAACAAGGGAATCGTGCACAGGAAAGGGGAATGACACATATGCACCACAAGTACCAGCGGCAACCACATGTGAGGCAACAAACACACAGCCCTCACATGCGGCAAGAACACCTCGCCGCCGGCAAGTGCATGCGGCACAACAAACACGACCGCAACCTCGGTCGTGGCGCGCTGGTTGCCAACGGCAACCGCATGCCGCAATCACGAGTCACGACCCCAACGCGGGTCGTGACACTCCCACCCTCAAAGCCCCCCAACAAAAAGGACAGTTGGAAGGGCAAACCACCAGGGAGGGGGAGGGGCAATGCTAAGTAACGACGGCACCGCCCAAAAGGTGCCAGTCTCTTCCCCAAGACTCCCGCCAAGCTACCTGGACCAACCAAGGCCCCAGGCAGCCGACAGAACAGGCAGTCTGAGGAAAAGCACCGACACCTTGTCCAATTCAGGGCAAAAGCTCCTACTCCAGGTCGCTGCCCCCAGCCATACTCCCAAATCCGCACGCAGCCAGATTGCAAGGGAAATGTAGGGAGCCAGCGACCAGAGCTAGGAACCCTGAAAAGGAGGAGGGGAACCCTACGTCCGGCTCAGGGGAGGCTCTTACTCCAGGTCGTTGCCCCCAGCCATACTCCCAAATCCGCACGCAGCCAGATTGCAAGGGAAATGTAGGGAGCCAACGACCGGAGCGAGGAACGCTGAAACGGACGAGGTGGGGGGAAAGGAGGAGGACACCACCACGGACACAATTAGGGAGGTGACGGGGAAAAGCCACCCAGCGTGCCGTAGGCAGTGTTAACCCCCGTGACGTTCTCCCTCCGGAGAACGCGCACACGTGCCAACAAGTAGCAGGCGACGCATGCTGCACCCTCTTTCGAAGGCCGGAGTCGCGGAGCCATTATTTGTTATAATGTCACGGCGGGAGGTGGGGAAACCCCCGCCGTGCAATGTCCGCGGCCGCTGGGCCAAACAAGGGCTAAAAGCAGGGACAAGGGAACCGCTAGTCTAGCATGTCCCTAAAGCTGGCCCTGGTCTCCTACGAGTATGGGCCGACCCCAAGGGTGGGAGGGCCCATACGACAGGAACCTAAAGCCCTGGACAACCCTGCTCGACCCTGGAACTAACAGGGCAGAGACCACCTGCTCCCCCAGGGACACGGAGGAGCAGAAGTCTCCCGAGGCCCCTCTGCAGCCGGGACCCGAACAGTGTGTGCCCGCACGGCAGGCAAGATACATAGGAAACATATACAAGGAACCCACACTTACCTGCCGTGCTGAAGACTGAGAAGCAGCGCCAGGACCTCCCGGACCCCCAAGCGGAAACCAGATGCCTGGGGGAGACCTGGCCGGGCAACACACCATCCGGTATATGCTATACCCTCCGGGTAAGCAAGCCCCTTCCGGAGCAACATACCAACAAACTGCAACATACAAACCCACAACAAAGACATAACCAAGTGAGGGAAAGGGTAAGCAGAAGCACACAGGAGGGGAATACAATCAAACAGAGAAAACAATATAACAAATAAGGGTGGCTCACGCAGACATAAAGGTGGGATCCAAACACACTCCAGCCATGCTCACACCATGGCTGGACAAACAAAACTGACCTCAGGTTCCACACACAAGGTAATAAGGAGGCCTGAGGTCACACCCACAATGCAGCCACACCTTAGCCACACCTTAACCCCGTGCACGCCACACATACACAGAAGACACTAAACAAGGGAATCGTGCACAGGAAAGGGGGAATGACACATATGCACCACAAGTACCAGCGGCAACCACATGTGAGGCAACAAACACACAGCCCTCACATGCGGCAAGAACACCTCGCCGCCGGCAAGTGCATGCGGCACAACAAACACGACCGCAACCTCGGTCGTGGCGCGCTGGTTGCCAACGGCAACCGCATGCCGCAATCACGAGTCACGACCCCAACGCGGGTCGTGACAGGTGGACTTTCACCTGACTCTCTTCACTGCACACTACATGGTGGACTTTCATCTGACTCTCTTCACTGCACACTACATGGTGGACTTTCATCTGACTCTCTTCACTGCACACTACATGGTGGACTTTCATCTGACTCTCTTCACTGCACACTACATGGTGGACTTTCATCTGACTCTCTTCACTGCACACTACATGGTGGACTTTCATCTGACTCTCTTCACTGCACACTACATGGTGGACTTTCATCTGACTCTCTTCACTGCACACTACATGGTGGACTTTCATCTGACTCTCTTCACTGCACACTACATGGTGGACTTTCATCTGACTCTCTTCACTGCACACTACATGGTGGACTTTCATCTGACTCTCTTCACTGCACACTACATGGTGGACTTTCATCTGACTCTCTTCACTGCACACTACATGGTGGACTTTCATCTGACTCTCTTCACTGCACACTACATGGTGGACTTTCATCTGACTCTCTTCACTGCACACTACATGGTGGACTTTCATCTGACTCTCTTCACTGCACACTACATGGTGGACTTTCATCTGACTCTCTTCACTGCACACTACATGGTGGACTTTCATCTGACTCTCTTCACTGCACACTACATGGTGGACTTTCATCTGACTCTCTTCACTGCACACTACATGGTGGACTTTCATCTGACTCTCTTCACTGCACACTACATGGTGGACTTTCATCTGACTCTCTTCACTGCACACTACATGGTGGACTTTCATCTGACTCTCTTCACTGCACACTACATGGTGGACTTTCATCTGACTCTCTTCACTGCACACTACATGGTGGACTTTCATCTGACTCTCTTCACTGCACACTACATGGTGGACTTTCATCTGACTCTCTTCACTGCACACTACATGGTGGACTTTCATCTGACTCTCTTCACTGCACACTACATGGTGGACTTTCATCTGACTCTCTTCACTGCACACTACATGGTGGACTTTCATCTGACTCTCTTCACTGCACACTACATGGTGGACTTTCATCTGACTCTCTTCACTGCACACTACATGGTGGACTTTCATCTGACTCTCTTCACTGCACACTACATGGTGGACTTTCATCTGACTCTCTTCACTGCACACTACATGGTGGACTTTCATCTGACTCTCTTCACTGCACACTACATGGTGGACTTTCATCTGACTCTCTTCACTGCACACTACATGGTGGACTTTCATCTGACTCTCTTCACTGCACACTACATGGTGGACTTTCATCTGACTCTCTTCACTGCACACTACATGGTGGACTTTCATCTGACTCTCTTCACTGCACACTACATGGTGGACTTTCATCTGACTCTCTTCACTGCACACTACATGGTGGACTTTCATCTGACTCTCTTCACTGCACACTACATGGTGGACTTTCATCTGACTCTCTTCACTGCACACTACATGGTGGACTTTCATCTGACTCTCTTCACTGCACACTACATGGTGGACTTTCATCTGACTCTCTTCACTGCACACTACATGGTGGACTTTCATCTGACTCTCTTCACTGCACACTACATGGTGGACTTTCATCTGACTCTCTTCACTGCACACTACATGGTGGACTTTCATCTGACTCTCTTCACTGCACACTACATGGTGGACTTTCATCTGACTCTCTTCACTGCACACTACATGGTGGACTTTCATCTGACTCTCTTCACTGCACACTACATGGTGGACTTTCATCTGACTCTCTTCACTGCACACTACATGGTGGACTTTCATCTGACTCTCTTCACTGCACACTACATGGTGGACTTTCATCTGACTCTCTTCACTGCACACTACATGGTGGACTTTCATCTGACTCTCTTCACTGCACACTACATGGTGGACTTTCATCTGACTCTCTTCACTGCACACTACATGGTGGACTTTCATCTGACTCTCTTCACTGCACACTACATGGTGGACTTTCATCTGACTCTCTTCACTGCACACTACATGGTGGACTTTCATCTGACTCTCTTCACTGCACACTACATGGTGGACTTTCATCTGACTCTCTTCACTGCACACTACATGGTGGACTTTCATCTGACTCTCTTCACTGCACACTACATGGTGGACTTTCATCTGACTCTCTTCACTGCACACTACATGGTGGACTTTCATCTGACTCTCTTCACTGCACACTACATGGTGGACTTTCATCTGACTCTCTTCACTGCACACTACATGGTGGACTTTCATCTGACTCTCTTCACTGCACACTACATGGTGGACTTTCATCTGACTCTCTTCACTGCACACTACATGGTGGACTTTCATCTGACTCTCTTCACTGCACACTACATGGTGGACTTTCATCTGACTCTCTTCACTGCACACTACATGGTGGACTTTCATCTGACTCTCTTCACTGCACACTACATGGTGGACTTTCATCTGACTCTCTTCACTGCACACTACATGGTGGACTTTCATCTGACTCTCTTCACTGCACACTACATGGTGGACTTTCATCTGACTCTCTTCACTGCACACTACATGGTGGACTTTCATCTGACTCTCTTCACTGCACACTACATGGTGGACTTTCATCTGACTCTCTTCACTGCACACTACATGGTGGACTTTCATCTGACTCTCTTCACTGCACACTACATGGTGGACTTTCATCTGACTCTCTTCACTGCACACTACATGGTGGACTTTCATCTGACTCTCTTCACTGCACACTACATGGTGGACTTTCATCTGACTCTCTTCACTGCACACTACATGGTGGACTTTCATCTGACTCTCTTCACTGCACACTACATGGTGGACTTTCATCTGACTCTCTTCACTGCACACTACATGGTGGACTTTCATCTGACTCTCTTCACTGCACACTACATGGTGGACTTTCATCTGACTCTCTTCACTGCACACTACATGGTGGACTTTCATCTGACTCTCTTCACTGCACACTACATGGTGGACTTTCATCTGACTCTCTTCACTGCACACTACATGGTGGACTTTCATCTGACTCTCTTCACTGCACACTACATGGTGGACTTTCATCTGACTCTCTTCACTGCACACTACATGGTGGACTTTCATCTGACTCTCTTCACTGCACACTACATGGTGGACTTTCATCTGACTCTCTTCACTGCACACTACATGGTGGACTTTCATCTGACTCTCTTCACTGCACACTACATGGTGGACTTTCATCTGACTCTCTTCACTGCACACTACATGGTGGACTTTCATCTGACTCTCTTCACTGCACACTACATGGTGGACTTTCATCTGACTCTCTTCACTGCACACTACATGGTGGACTTTCATCTGACTCTCTTCACTGCACACTACATGGTGGACTTTCATCTGACTCTCTTCACTGCACACTACATGGTGGACTTTCATCTGACTCTCTTCACTGCACACTACATGGTGGACTTTCATCTGACTCTCTTCACTGCACACTACATGGTGGACTTTCATCTGACTCTCTTCACTGCACACTACATGGTGGACTTTCATCTGACTCTCTTCACTGCACACTACATGGTGGACTTTCATCTGACTCTCTTCACTGCACACTACATGGTGGACTTTCATCTGACTCTCTTCACTGCACACTACATGGTGGACTTTCATCTGACTCTCTTCACTGCACACTACATGGTGGACTTTCATCTGACTCTCTTCACTGCACACTACATGGTGGACTTTCATCTGACTCTCTTCACTGCACACTACATGGTGGACTTTCATCTGACTCTCTTCACTGCACACTACATGGTGGACTTTCATCTGACTCTCTTCACTGCACACTACATGGTGGACTTTCATCTGACTCTCTTCACTGCACACTACATGGTGGACTTTCATCTGACTCTCTTCACTGCACACTACATGGTGGACTTTCATCTGACTCTCTTCACTGCACACTACATGGTGGACTTTCATCTGACTCTCTTCACTGCACACTACATGGTGGACTTTCATCTGACTCTCTTCACTGCACACTACATGGTGGACTTTCATCTGACTCTCTTCACTGCACACTACATGGTGGACTTTCATCTGACTCTCTTCACTGCACACTACATGGTGGACTTTCATCTGACTCTCTTCACTGCACACTACATGGTGGACTTTCATCTGACTCTCTTCACTGCACACTACATGGTGGACTTTCATCTGACTCTCTTCACTGCACACTACATGGTGGACTTTCATCTGACTCTCTTCACTGCACACTACATGGTGGACTTTCATCTGACTCTCTTCACTGCACACTACATGGTGGACTTTCATCTGACTCTCTTCACTGCACACTACATGGTGGACTTTCATCTGACTCTCTTCACTGCACACTACATGGTGGACTTTCATCTGACTCTCTTCACTGCACACTACATGGTGGACTTTCATCTGACTCTCTTCACTGCACACTACATGGTGGACTTTCATCTGACTCTCTTCACTGCACACTACATGGTGGACTTTCATCTGACTCTCTTCACTGCACACTACATGGTGGACTTTCATCTGACTCTCTTCACTGCACACTACATGGTGGACTTTCATCTGACTCTCTTCACTGCACACTACATGGTGGACTTTCATCTGACTCTCTTCACTGCACACTACATGGTGGACTTTCATCTGACTCTCTTCACTGCACACTACATGGTGGACTTTCATCTGACTCTCTTCACTGCACACTACATGGTGGACTTTCATCTGACTCTCTTCACTGCACACTACATGGTGGACTTTCATCTGACTCTCTTCACTGCACACTACATGGTGGACTTTCATCTGACTCTCTTCACTGCACACTACATGGTGGACTTTCATCTGACTCTCTTCACTGCACACTACATGGTGGACTTTCATCTGACTCTCTTCACTGCACACTACATGGTGGACTTTCATCTGACTCTCTTCACTGCACACTACATGGTGGACTTTCATCTGACTCTCTTCACTGCACACTACATGGTGGACTTTCATCTGACTCTCTTCACTGCACACTACATGGTGGACTTTCATCTGACTCTCTTCACTGCACACTACATGGTGGACTTTCATCTGACTCTCTTCACTGCACACTACATGGTGGACTTTCATCTGACTCTCTTCACTGCACACTACATGGTGGACTTTCATCTGACTCTCTTCACTGCACACTACATGGTGGACTTTCATCTGACTCTCTTCACTGCACACTACATGGTGGACTTTCATCTGACTCTCTTCACTGCACACTACATGGTGGACTTTCATCTGACTCTCTTCACTGCACACTACATGGTGGACTTTCATCTGACTCTCTTCACTGCACACTACATGGTGGACTTTCATCTGACTCTCTTCACTGCACACTACATGGTGGACTTTCATCTGACTCTCTTCACTGCACACTACATGGTGGACTTTCATCTGACTCTCTTCACTGCACACTACATGGTGGACTTTCATCTGACTCTCTTCACTGCACACTACATGGTGGACTTTCATCTGACTCTCTTCACTGCACACTACATGGTGGACTTTCATCTGACTCTCTTCACTGCACACTACATGGTGGACTTTCATCTGACTCTCTTCACTGCACACTACATGGTGGACTTTCATCTGACTCTCTTCACTGCACACTACATGGTGGACTTTCATCTGACTCTCTTCACTGCACACTACATGGTGGACTTTCATCTGACTCTCTTCACTGCACACTACATGGTGGACTTTCATCTGACTCTCTTCACTGCACACTACATGGTGGACTTTCATCTGACTCTCTTCACTGCACACTACATGGTGGACTTTCATCTGACTCTCTTCACTGCACACTACATGGTGGACTTTCATCTGACTCTCTTCACTGCACACTACATGGTGGACTTTCATCTGACTCTCTTCACTGCACACTACATGGTGGACTTTCATCTGACTCTCTTCACTGCACACTACATGGTGGACTTTCATCTGACTCTCTTCACTGCACACTACATGGTGGACTTTCATCTGACTCTCTTCACTGCACACTACATGGTGGACTTTCATCTGACTCTCTTCACTGCACACTACATGGTGGACTTTCATCTGACTCTCTTCACTGCACACTACATGGTGGACTTTCATCTGACTCTCTTCACTGCACACTACATGGTGGACTTTCATCTGACTCTCTTCACTGCACACTACATGGTGGACTTTCATCTGACTCTCTTCACTGCACACTACATGGTGGACTTTCATCTGACTCTCTTCACTGCACACTACATGGTGGACTTTCATCTGACTCTCTTCACTGCACACTACATGGTGGACTTTCATCTGACTCTCTTCACTGCACACTACATGGTGGACTTTCATCTGACTCTCTTCACTGCACACTACATGGTGGACTTTCATCTGACTCTCTTCACTGCACACTACATGGTGGACTTTCATCTGACTCTCTTCACTGCACACTACATGGTGGACTTTCATCTGACTCTCTTCACTGCACACTACATGGTGGACTTTCATCTGACTCTCTTCACTGCACACTACATGGTGGACTTTCATCTGACTCTCTTCACTGCACACTACATGGTGGACTTTCATCTGACTCTCTTCACTGCACACTACATGGTGGACTTTCATCTGACTCTCTTCACTGCACACTACATGGTGGACTTTCATCTGACGCTCTTCACTGCACACTACATGGTGGACTTTCATCTGACTCTCTTCACTGCACACTACATGGTGGACTTTCATCTGACTCTCTTCACTGCACACTACATGGTGGACTTTCATCTGACTCTCTTCACTGCACACTACATGGTGGACTTTCATCTGACTCTCTTCACTGCACACTACATGGTGGACTTTCATCTGACTCTCTTCACTGCACACTACATGAAGGACTTTCATCTGACTCTATTCACTGCACAGTGCATGGTGGACTTTCATCTGACTCTCTTCACTGCACACTACATGGTGGACTTTCATCTGACTCTCTTCACTGCACACTACATGATGGACTTTCATCTGACTCTCTTCACTGCACACTACATGATGGACATTCATCTGACTCTCTTCACTGCACACTACATGGTGGACTTTCATCTGACGCTCTTCACTGCACACTACAAGGTGGACTTTCATCTGACTCTCTTCACTGCACAGTACATGGTGGACTTTCATCTGACTCTCTTCACTGCACAGTACCTCATCTCACCAGCCTTCTGTGTCTAGTCTGTCCAGGGCAGTTTCTAGGGATATTTACCAACAGGGCGAACATCAAAAAAGCGTCTCCCCCCCCCCTGCCAGATTATGGCCGGATCTCTGCCATACCCCATTGTAGTTGATTGGGGCGGCGGGCATTCAGTCTGCACCCAGCAGTGTCGGATCCAGTGAATTCTGTCAGGCTGTTCTCTGCCGGAACAGCCTGCCAGAATCACTAACTAACTAAGTTGTGAAAGTAGACTCATACAGCCCCATGTACCTCTTACATCCAGTGACGTCTCCTTTGATGTAGATGTTCTCTTTCTTTATCTTCTCCATTCAGATCAGACCGCCATGATGATTTCTTTCAGCCATCTCTTCTCTCTGCAGAGTTTGACACTTTTCCATCATCCTCCCACCTTCTCAACATCCCATCATACACCCCCAAAACGATACTGCATAAACTGATAAACCCCCTAAAAATACTAGTTACACACAGATAGCCCCCCCCCCCTTTTCAATAATTATTGGAACACAATGCTCTAAAAAAAAAACTGCACATAGTAAACAGTGTCCCTGACACGAATAGTGTAAGCATAATGCCCCCCAAAAATAACTGTGCTAAGCTGATACTGTGCCAGGGTGACCCACAGTAATAGTGCTCCCCAAAATCCCAACAATAGTAACAATTCTGTGCCAGAGTGCACTTAGTAGTATTAGTGCTCCTAACAGTTATTGTGTCCCAGAAGTACAGTAATAATGCTTCCATAGTCCCTCAGTTGTAATAAAGCCCACCATAATGCCCCTGTAGTAATAATTCTCTTTATAATGTGTGACAGTAGAAAAACGCCGCCTTATAATGTGCGCCAGTACAAAAAATGCCCCCCTGTGTGTCAGTAAAAAAATAAAATAAAAAAAAAACATCTCTTAGTGCCCCCAGTAGAGCCAATGTCCCCAGAGTGCCCTCATGTGTTCCAATGACCCGTACTGTGTGCCACTAGAAAAAACACTTAGTGCCCCCAGTTGAGCTTAGGTGCCCATAGTGCCCCTTTAATTTGTGCCTGTATAAAATACTGCTATATAGTGCCTCCAGAAGATACCCCATAGTGCTCCTCCCCCGTCCCCATAGTGTCCTCCATTATGTGCCAGTATAAAATGCCCCTATAGACTGCCCCACATAGATGCCCCCATAATGCTCCTCTCCTCCCTTTCCCACAGTGGCACCAAAATGGGTGCCAGTATTAAATGCCCCTATATAATGCCCCCATAGTGCTTTTCTCCCCCACTTCTCCATAGTGCACCCCATAATGCGTGCCAGTAAAAAGGGCCCCCAGTAAGTGCCCCCATAGTGCTCCTTTACTCCCACTACTCAATGGAGCCCCCGATAACGAGTGCCAGTACATAGGGCCCCCAGTAGATGCCCCATAGTGCTCCTTCCTCATATCATAGTGCCCCCATAGTGCTTCCCCTTTTCTCCATAGTACCCCCTCATATTGTGCCAGTATATCGAGCCCCCATAGTGCTTCTCCACTTCTCCATAGTGGCCCCCATAGTGCTTCCCTCTCTTCTCAATAGTGCCCCCCCATATTGTGGCAGTATATAGGGCCCCATAGTGCTTGCTCTCTTCTCCATAGTGGCCCCCCATATTGTGGCAGTATATAGGTCCCCCATAATGCTTCCCCTCCTCTCCATAGTGGGCCCCCTCATATTGTGGCAGTATATAGGGCCATAACAAATGACAAGACAGGTGCACACTGCAGTCTTACTAAGCCCTCAAACTGATAGTAAAATTGAGAGGTTAGTCAACATGTCCTGCTGTGGACGGACATGTCTAAGCCCAAGCACCACGCCAAGGTTTCTCAAGTAGCTCGGGGCCTAGCACTCACCTACCTGTGCCGTATGGGTAATACCAGGGGCCAGTGGGCTAAATTAAAGGAATGTATAGGCCAACTTGCCGACATTATATAGGGCCCCCATAGTGCTTCCCCTCTTCTCCATAGTGCCCCCCATATTGTAGAAGTATATAGGGCCCCATAGTGCTTCCCCTCTTCTCCATAGTGCCCCCCATATTGTAGAAGTATATAGGGCCCCCATAGTGCTTCCCCTCTTCTCCATAGTGCCCCCCATATTGTGGCAGTATACAGGGCCCCCAAAGTGCTTCCCCTGTTATCCATAGTGCCCCCCATATTGTGGCGGTATATAGGGCCCCCATAGTGCTTCCACTCTTCTCCATAGTACCCCCCCCATTTTGTGGTAGTATACAGGGCCCCCATAGTGCTTCCCTTCTTCTCCATAGTGACCCCCCATATTGTGGCAGTATAAAGGGCCCCCATAGTGCTACCCCTCTTCTCCATAGTGCCCCCCCCCATATTGTGGCAGTATATAGGGCCTCCATAGTGCTTCCCCTCTTCCCCATAGTGCCCCCCCCCCCATATTGTGGCACTATATAGGGCCCCCATAGTGCTTCCCCTCTTCTCCATAGTGTCCACCCATATTGTGGCAGTATATAGGGCCCCCATAGTGCTACCCCTCTTCTCCATAGTGCCCCCCCATATTGTGGCAGTATATAGGGCCCCCATAGTGCTTCCCCTCTTCTCAATAATACCCCTCCATATTGTGCCAGTATATAGGGCCCCCATCCCCCTTCTTGCCACAGTATACTATAAATAATTATATTACACCTTATGCTGCTGTCAGTGATGCGATGCAGGCCTCTTCCGGCCTGTGTCCCACGCTGTAAGATTCAGGCGGTGCGATGGCGTCATTGCGCCGCCTGCGCCGGCAACTGATAGGCTACAGGCCTAGTGCCTGTAGCCTATCAGAGGAACGGGGCAAGGAAGACGCCTCTCCCCTGCTCCTCCGCACCATTCATCTGTATCGCTGTCCTGAGGACGGTGATACAGATGAATATGGAGATGAATGCTTCCACAATGGAGGCGCTCATCTCCACTCCTGCTGCCTCCGGACAGAAAGGGCCCCCCTCCGGCATTGGGCTCTGCTGACGGCGCCCCATCTTCTGTCCTTAGTGATGCGCCCTGTGCGGGCGCACCCCTCGCCCGCCTGTAGAAACGGCCCTGAGTCTGTCCCTTTTATAGGGGAATGTACCAGCCTTACCAGCCTGTTAATAGATATTTACAGCTTCACATATTGCATTGGTGACATTACTTTACTTTACACTTAGCACATTTCCATGAAACATAATTATGTCTACCAGGGTGTTTCAGGACACTGCATGCCGCCCATAATATTATTAAAACCTTCCCCGTAAGCTAAATAATAAAACAAGCTATACTCATTGTATCTCCTCCGCTTCCAGTGCTTTCTCTATGGGATGCAAATGACGACAAAGTTAGAAAATGGCTGACTGACAATATCAGTACCAGGTCAGTAATGCAATGTATTTATAGAGTCACCCCCCACCTAGTACACACTCCAAAATAAATGAAAAAAACACCTCACACATCATGATAAAATATAAAAATACATAAGAAAAAGTGGCTACAGGTTATTAACCAAAGAGGACACAAGAGGGCGCTGAGATATCAGGTCCGAATAAATAGCAGACATATAGGAGCTAGTTTAGTGGCAACCAGCTAAAATTATATGAAGTAGCAATTGAAGGTACAATTGGTAATACAGACTGATTTGCCAGCGCCCTCGTCCCAACACCGTTTGACAAAGAGGCTTCTTCCGAAACGGCGTTACAGTACAGTAGCACCTTCTGATGACTTCCTCTAAATGGCACCTACATTTTTGTATTTTGACAACTGAATGTATAAAGTGGTATGAATTTTAGAATAGCTTCTGCCCTATGATGCATAATTATATATACCTGGAGGCCTGAACGTGTCCAGAGTGACAAATGGCACAAGATTTTTCAAGGATTTACTTCTGCAGCGCAAAGTAAAATCTCATCCACTTCTTTGGTACAGTAAAACGCAGTTTCATGGCAGACAATTCACAGTGTATCCGTCCCATGTGGATGTAACCTTACCCTTCATATCTAGGGCCGGCGCTTCCATATAGGCAAGGGGGCAATTTTCCCCAAGCCCACTACCTGCCCGACACCGGCGCCGGGCCAGCCCGTAACTACAAAGTCTACAATATTAGGGAGCCCGCGGCCGCTCTGAGCCCCTCTCTGCCTCTTTAAGAGAGCAGCAGGGCAGACTGAGCGGTCGGGCACTTCGGACGTGGTCCGAGGGCCCGGCTGGGAAGGGGGCCCGCGGCGGCAAGGCACAGGGAGATAAGCGCTTCCATTGAGAGGTGTCACCCTTCCCTGTTCCTCTGATAGGCTGCCAGCACATGGACACAGGCCGGAAGAGGCCTGCATCGCATCGCTGCCATGGAGGTAAGTAAAAGTGTTTTTTTTTCTTTTTATATACCGGACAATCTATTACTGGCACATGGGGTGGGGGGTTAAAGAGGCACTTGTTAGTGGCACATGGGGTGGGGGGTTAAAGAGGCACTTGTTACTGGCACATGGCGTGGGGGTTAAAGAGGCACTTGTTACTGGCATATGGAGCAGGGGGTTAAAGAGGCACTTGTTAGTGGCACATGGGGTTGGGGGGTTAAAGAGGCACTTGTTACTGGCACATGGGGTGGGGGTTAAAGAGGCACTTGTTACTGGCACATGGCGCGGGGGGGTTAAAGAGGCACTTGTTACTGGCACATGGAGCGGGGGGTTGGTTAAAGAGGCACTTGTTACTGGCACATGGCACGGGGGGGTTAAAGAGGCACTTGTTACTGGCACATGGCACGGGGGGGTTAAAGAGGCACTTGTTACTCGCACATGGGGTGGGGGATTAAAGAGGCACTTGTTACTGGCACATGAGGTGGGGGGTTAAAGAGGCACTTGTTACTGGCACAAGGGGTGGGGGAGGCACTTGTTTCTGGCACATGGGTGGGGTGGGGGTTAAAAAGGCACTTGTTACTGGCACATGGGATGGGTGGGGGGATTAAAGAGGCACTTGTTACTGGCACATGGGGTGGTGGGGTTAAAGAAGCACTTGTTACAGGCACATGGGGGTCGGTGGGGTTAAAGAGGCACTTCATACTGGCACATGGGGTGGGGGTAAAGAGGCACTTGTTACTGGCACATGGGATGGCGGGTTAAAGAGGCACTTGTTACTGGCACACGGGGTGGGGGTTAAAGAAGCACTTGTTACAGGCACATGGGGGTCGGTGGGGTTAAAGAGGCACTTCATACTGGCACATGGGGTGGGGGGTAAGAGGCACTTGTTACTGGCACATGGGATGGCGGGTTAAAGAGGCACTTGTTACTGGCACACGGGTAACACGTTCTCGCGGCGGTCGGGCTGTTCTGGGCGCCGCAGATGTGCGCCATCTCGCGAGACGCGAGATTTTGCACATATTCGGCCGCGCATGCGCAAATCGCGCATTGCACAAAGTTTAGATGAACTGGGTCATCAGCCTGCCAGCCAATCGGCATCGCTGGCGGGCTGATGACTTTTAAAAACGAATCGCAAGTTATTTAACCCATCATATTTGTAAATATGATGGATTAAATGGCTTCTGTGCTCTCTCCTGGGTCCTTTTCGTCGGTTGGACCCAGGAGAGAGCACACCTCTACAGTGAGTACACCAAGCACCACACACTAGCCCCTGATCAGCCCCCCCATCACCCAAATTAACCCCTTGATTACCCCTCTCAGCACCTGTCAATCATCTAGTGAAAGGGAAAAAGTGATCAGTGTAAACTGTCACTTTTTTTTTTCACTAGGATTGACTGTTAGGTTTAGCTTAGTTTAGGCCCCTTTGGTAGGTAGTTAGCGTTAGCGCCAAGCCCACCGCACCGCAGTCACTGGTTCGCTGATTAGCGTAGCGCTAATCAGCTTTTGTACTTTTATAGTATCTGTAAGTGATCAGAACTGATCACGGTCAGATCTATAATAGTACTAGTATCACTTTAGTTCGCCCTCCACCCCAAACGCAGTGTTTGCCCGATCAGGCCTGATCGGTCGCCCACACCTGCGCTCACCCACGCCACCCCGCCGCAGTGACAAAAATATTTTGTTTTTGTAATCACTGCACAATCCTTCACAGCGCTGCGGCGATAAAAATCAGTTTTGATCTTTTTATCAATCGCAGCGGCTTCTGTACTTCGCTACCCTCTCAATTGTAAGACAGGCTTGCTTTTTTCTTGGGTAGTCTCAGGGAATACCCCTAAATTTAGACGCCCAAATGTCAAGAAAGGGGTATTCTCCTGAAGAGGCCTACAGGATTCTGACCCAGTCGATGAGGAATGGGAACCCTCATCTGACGAATCTAGCGGGTCAGAATACGAACCTGTAGAGAGCAGTGGCAGTCTGACCCAAAGTTCGGACGAGGAGGTTGAGGTCCCTGATAGAACCAGGCGTACCCGGCCCCGTGTCGCTAGACCGCAGGTTACGCAGGATCCGCTTCAAGGGCAGCAGAGTGGGGCTGGCGCTGCCGGATTACGTGGTGAGGCATACACCAGCAGCGCAGCCCGTCCTGGACCTTCTACCAGCACTGCCGTACAACATGGTGAAGTGGCGAGCACCAGAAGGGCAGTTGAAGCTGGTACGGTGGCACGAGCAGTAGTTTCCCGTCGCAGCCACCGCGCAGACAGGCCCGTAGAGCCCCTAGAATCCCTGAGGTGCTGGCAAACCCTGATTGGCAGCCCCCAACTTCAGCCGCACCAGTAGTTCCCCTTTCACCGCCCAGTCAGGAGTTCGGGTGGAAACAGCTCAGATAGGATCGGGCGCTGGGGTTTTTTGAGCTGTTTTTCACTGCGGAGCTCTCTGACTTAGTCGTGGCAGAAACAAATCGGTATGCCACTCAATTTATCGCCGACAACCCGGGAAGCTCCTATGCCCAGTCTTTCCGGTGGAAACCAGTCCAAGTTTCCGAATTTAGAACTTTTCTGGGCCTTCTCCTCAACATGGGCATTACAAAAACATGAATTGCGGTCATATTGGTCCACGAACCCAATTCATCACATGCCCGTGTACTCTGCTGCCATGTCCAGGACACGTTTTGAGACCATCCTGCGTTTCCTGCACTTTAGCGACAACACCACCTCCCGCCCCAGAGGCCACCCAGCTTTTGACCGGCTCCATAAAATTCGGCCCCTCATAGACCATTTCAACCAGAAATTTGCAGATTTGTATACCCCTGCACAAAACATCTGCGTAGACGAGTCCCTTGTACATTTTACCGGGCGCCTTGGCTTCAAACAGTACATCCCAAGCAAGCGCGCCCGGTATGGGGTCAAATTGTATAAGCTCTGTGAAAGGGCCACAGGCTATACGCACAAATTTCGGATCTATGAGGGAAAAGATCAGACCCTGGAGCCGGTCGGTTGCCCTGACTACCTGGGGAGCAGTGGGAAGATAGTCTGGGACTTGGTGTCACCCTTATTCGGCAAGGGGTACCATCTTTATGTGGACAGCTTTTACACAAGTGTGGCCCTCTTCAAGCATTTGTTCCTAGAACAGATTGGCTGCTTTGGCATCAGCACGACCTAGTCGCCGGGCTTCCCCAACGGCTCCTTACCACCCGACTTGCAAGGGGGAGAGTAAAATAATACCCCACAAGTGACCCCATTTTAGAAAGAAGACACCCCAAGGTATTCTGTGAGGGGTATGGTGAGTTCATGTAAAGTTTATTTTTTGTCACAAGTTAGTGGAATATCAGACTTTGTAAAAAAAATAAAAAAATAAAACATTTCAATTTCCGCTAACTTGTGCCAAAAATAAAAACTTCCATGGACTCACTATGCCCATCAGCGAATACCTTGGGGTGTCTACTTTCCGAAATGGGTCACTTGTGTGGTATTTTTACTATCCTGGCATTTTAGGGGCCCCTAAAGCGAGAGAAGCAGTTTGGAATCCAAATGCGTAAAATGTCCTGTAAATCCTAAAGGTACTCATTGAATTTGGGCCCTTTGCGCATCTTGGCTGCAAAAGTGGCACACATGGGTATCGCCGTACTCAGGAGAAGTAGAGCAATGTGTTTTGGGGTGTATTTTTACATATACCCATGCTGGGTGAGAGAATATCTCTGTAAATGACAACTTTTTAAAAAATTTATACAAAGTTGTCATTTACAGAGATATTTTTCACACCCAGTAGGGGTATATGTAAAAGACACCCTAAAACACATTGCCCTACTTCTCCCGAGTACGGCGATACCCCATGTGTGCCACTTTTTGCAGCCAAAATGCGCAAAGGGGCCCTAAATCCAATGAGTACCTTTAGGATTTCACAGGACATTTTTTACGCATTTGGATTCCAAACTGCTTCTGACGTTTAGGGGCCCCTAAAATGCCAGGGCAGTAAAAATACCACACAAGTGACCCCATATTAGAAAGAAGACACCCCAAGGTATTCCGTGAGGGGTATGGTGAGTTCATGTAAAATTGTATTTTTGGCACAAGTTAGTGGAATATGAGACTTTGTAAAAAAAAAAAAAATACATTTCCGCTAACTTGTGCCAAAAATAAAAACTTCCATGAACTCACTATGCCCATCAGCGAATACCTTGGGGTGTCTACTTTCCGAAATGGGGTCACTTGTGTGGTATTTTACTGCCCTGGCATTTAGGGGCCCCTAACGTCAAAGCAGTTTGGAATCCAAATGCGTAAAATGTCCTGTAAAATCCTAAAGGTACTCATTGGATTTAGGGCCCTTTGCGCATCTTGGCTGCAAAAGTGGCACACATGAGGTATCGCCGTACTCAGGAGAAGTAGGGCAATGTGTTTTGTGGTGTATTTTACATATACCCATGCTGGGTGAGAAATATCTCTGTAAATGACAACTTTTAAAAAATTTTATACAAAGTTGTCATTTACAGAGATATTTTTCACACCCAGTAGGGGTATATGTAAAAGACACCCCAAAACACATTGCCCTACTTCTCCTGAGTACAGCGATACCCCATGTGTGCCACTTTTTGCAGCCAAGATGCGCAAATGGGCCCTAAATCCAATGAGTACCTTTAGGATTTTACAGGACATTTTTACGCATTTGGATTCCAAACTGCTTTTGACGTTTAGGGGCCCCTAAAATGCCAGGGCAGTAAAAATACCACACAAGTGACCCCATTTCGAAAGAAGACACCCCAAGGTATTCTGTGAGGGTATGGTGAGTTCATGTAAAATTGTATTTTTGGCACAAGTTAGTGGAATATGAGACTTTGTAAAAAAAATAAAAAAATCAATTTCCGCTAACTTGTGACAAAAATAAAAACTTCCATGAACTCACTATGCCCCTCAGTGAATACCTTAGGGTGTCTACTTTCGGAAATGGGGTCATTTATGGGGTATTTCTACTGTCTGGGCATTGTAGTACCTCAGGAAACAGGACAGGTGCTCAGAAAGTCAAAGTGCGGAAATTCACTTTTTGCACCATAGTTTGTAAATGCTATAACTTTTACCAAACCAATAAATATACACTTTTTGCATTTTTTTTTATCAAAGACATGTAGAACAATAAATTTAGAGAAAATTTTTTAGAGAAATGTAGTTTTATTTGATAAATTTTCCAACATAAAGTGAAAAATATCATTTTTTTGCAAAAATTTCATCAAAAAAAGTAAAATATCAAAAAAAGTAAAAATGTCAGCAAGAAAGAAATAACACCAAATGAAAGCTCTATTAGTGAGAAGAAAAGGAGGTAAAATTCATTTGGGTGGTAACTTGTATGACGGAGCAATAAACGGTGAAAGTAGTGTAGTGCAGAATTGTAAAAAGTGGCCTGGTCATTAAGGGTGTTTAAGCTAGGGGGGCTGAAGTGGTTAAAGAGGCACTTGTTACTGGCACATGGGGTGGGGAGGTTAAAGAGGCACTTGTTACTGGCACATGAGGAGGGGGGGTTAAAGAGGCACCTGTTACCGGCACATGGGGTGGGGGAGAGGGGCACTTGTTACTGGCCCATAGGGGGGGGGGCGACACTCTTTACTGGCACATGGGTGGGCACTTGTTACTGGCACATGGGGTGGAGGGGAAGAGAGGCACTTGTTACTGGTACATTGGGGGAAGACAGGCACTTGTTACGGGCACATGATTGGGGGCATCTATGGAGGGCACTTGTTACTGGCACATTATTATTGGGCACTATGGGGGCTTCTACTGAGGCCACAAAGAAGGGGTATTTTAAATGGGGGCTCTGTGTGGTACTAGTATTATCAGGGGTATTATCTGTTTCTGCAGTATAGTATTGGGGAGCACAGCGGCACAGTATTGGGGGTAGTAGTATGATTTGTCCAGAAGATGGGAGGATGATGGAAAAGTAGTAAACTGAGATTTTTTGTTGTTGTCAAACTGCAGAGATGGAAAATGGCGACAAAATGGTGGTCTGGTCTGAAGGTCTGAAAGGAGAAGACGAGGACAGAGAACATCTACATCCAAGGAGACGTCACTGGATGTAAGAGGTATGGGGCGCTGTATTTCTGTATGCTGCCATGGGGGGGGAGGGGGTGAAAGAAAGTGACGCGAAAGGGGTGATCTAAAAAGGAGGGGGCAATGATGCCCCAGGGCCCCATTTCACCTAGAACCGGCCCTGTTCATATTCCCATGATCTCTTCCTGTAAGCTGACAGTTTGTACACATTGGGGGTGCAGGATTTTTTATGGAAAGGGTCTGAAAATCTAAATTAAACCAAAACCAATTTAGACAGGTGTATTTGATAATAAGGATCTCTTCCATTGTGAATATCAGTCCACCCCCATATAACCCCACAGTCATTCCATGACCACATACACACATGATGGTTTTCTACCTCCCTTCCAAATATCATCTCAATAAGTTTCTTTTTTTTAGATGACATTTATTGATGGTGATTTTAGTCTAAGAAATATCTGCTACAAGTTTAAAGTTTGTAAAAAAAAAATGTTTCTCTATTCTTTGGTCAGTGATGATGTTCTTCATTCAGCTCCTCAGGGACCAGTGGAGAACATGGGGCACAGCTCAAATTTCCCATAGCCCTTAAGGGATGGTGTCAACATGGTCATGTCACTCTTCTCTCCACCAGGGGAGGAATGTGAACAAGTGGGGGCTCTTGTTGA
>JAKVIS010002308.1:0-23886 GCA_033119425.1 Bufotes viridis | reverse complement strand
CAGAACTGTCAGCATCGAGAGAAATTCCCCCAAAACTTTCCTCTTCTTTTACCTCATAACCCCCCTTCCCTCTAAAAAAAATAAAATAATTCTCCCCTTCCCTTCTCCCCTAAGTACCGCTGTGTTGTTCTATGTTATAGCCTATAGAAAAATAACCTGTAAAAACGTAGCTGCGGACCCCTTTGGCGCTGCCTAGACCTTGATTGAATGAACTTCAGAATTGAAGTGTCTGGTATTAAAGGGTTTCTGTCACCAGATTTTACCCTATTAAGCTAGGTGACATTAGCGATGAGCTAATGTCCACAGACCCTAACTAGCCTATTCCTACTTTTATCTATGCCCCCGTTACGCCAGAAAACTTACTTTTATAATATGGTAATTAGTCTATAGTAGCGGGGAGGGGGGGGGGGGCCTTGTTCCTGCACCTAGAGGCTCAGTTTACCCCCCTTTGTTGCCTCTTTCGAAGTCCTGATTGACAGGGCCAGGCAGCGCTCACATCCGTCTGCCAGCCCAGTGCTCTGGGGAAATCTCGCGCGGTTCAGTATTCTGCACAGGCACGGTGAGGGAAAGATGCTCGCCGGCTGCCAGCTTCCTCACCGCGCCTACGCAGAATTCTGAACCGCATGAGATTTCCCCAGAACACAGGGCTGGCAGACAGATGTGAGCGCTGCTATGGCCCTGTCAATCAGGACTTGGATGGAGGCAACAAAGGTGGGTAAACTGAGCCTCTAGGTGCAGGAATAACGCCCCCCCCCGCGCTCCTAGAGGCTAATTAGCGTTACAATTAAATCAAAGAGGCCCTTGTAAGTCAGACAAATATAACATAACATTTATAATGAAATAACCACAAATGTCTTTTCTGTGCTCACATCATTATTAGTTTTATTCAACCCCCAAGTGACATTCAGTCTTAGTACTTAGTACAACATCCTTTTCCAGTTATAACAGCTTTTAAACGTGAAGCATAGCTTGACACAAGTGTCTTGCAGCGATCTACGGGTATCTTCGCCCATTCTTCATGGCAAAAGCCTCCAGTTCAGTCACATTCTTAGGCTTGCGCGCTGCAACTGCTTTCTTTAAGCCCCATCAGAGGTTCTCAATCGGATTTAAGTCTGGTGACTGCGATGGCCACTTCAAAATGTTCCAGCCTTTAATCTGCAGCCATGCTGTAGTGGACTTGGAGGTATGCTTGGGATCATTGTCCTGTTGAAAGGTCCAACGTCTCCCAAGCCTCAGGTTTGTGACGGACTGCATCTTATTTTCATCCGATATCTCCTGGTACTGAAGAGAATTCATAGTACCTTGCACACGCTGAAGCTTCCCTGTACCTGTAGAAGCAAAACAGCCCCAAAGCATGATCGACCCCCCGCCATGCTTCACAGTAGGCAAGGTGTTCTTTTCTTCATAGGACTTGTTCTTCCTCCTCCAAACATAGCGTTGATCCATGGGCCCAAACAGTTCTAATTTTGTTTCATCAGTCCACAGAACACTATCCCAAAACTTTTGTGGTTTGTCCACATTACTTTTGGCATACTGCAGTCGACTCTTCTTATTCTTTGGAGACAGCAAGGGGGTGCGCCTGGGAGTTCTGGCATGGAGGCCTTCATCACGCAGTGTGCGCCATATTGTCTGAGCTGAAACTTCAGTACCCGCATCTGACAAATCTTTTTTCAGTTCCTCAGCAGTCACACGGGGACTTTTCTCTACTTTGCGCTTCAGGTAGCACACAGCAGTTGAAGTCAGCATCTTCTTTCTGCCACGACCAGGTAGCGTTTCAACAGTGCCCTTTGCCTTGAATTTGCAAATGATGCTTCCTATGGTGTCTCTTGGTATGTGTATGTGAAATCACCTCTTCTCTTGTCTTCCTGGACCATTCTCTTGACTTCACCATGTCTGTAAACACACCAGTAAATGTCTAGAAGGAGCCGAGTATCACAGTCATTTTACATCTGCCTAATTGGGGCTTATTCTGCTTGATTGCTGCTCCTTGACATCCACAGGGGTTTTCTATACCTGATCGGAAACACTTAAATGAACCTCTGTTCTTAAGAGTGGTAGTCTTTAAGGGGTTGAATAATTGTGTCAATGAAGAAATCACAAAAAAAAACGTTTAATACTGTATTACAAAAACAATTGATGTCATTTTAGTTGCATTTGGTTCTTTAAAAAGTCCTTGTAAGATTTCATTCTGAACACAATTACAAATGTACACTAAATTCCCTAAAACCCTTTACAGCATTGGGGGTTGAATAATTTTGAACACAACTGTATATAAAAAGAAAAAAGTGGTGGCACTGGCTAAAGTCCTAATCGGGTGCACGTTCAAGGGAATAGGCGTCTTACCCAGCAATATATGTAGAAAAATGAACAGCACTTCACAGAAGTATAAAGTAAAAAAACGGTGTTCCTTTATTCACCCATCAGGTGTGACGTTTCGGCTCCCAACACTGAGCCTTTCTCAAGCATTGAATCAGTGCAAAATACAACATATATATAGTGCTCAAGCAAAGTATTAAAACCAATTAAGATAATCATGTGACTTAATTGACAAAATCAGAAACATTCATAAAAGTGCATATTCCAATCTCAATACATAGTGCAAATTCATATAATCACATAGTATCCATCTCATAAAGTGCAAGTGCATATGTAGATGTGCAATTATACATATCCGATTGTGTATATAAATACATAACTTTTCCTGTCATCATAATAAACAAAACCATATCCCAGGTGTATCACATAGCGGAGTTATAGGATAAATACAAGGAGAGGTGGAGACTAATCCATAACTGTCATACCAGTCGGCGTTATCACCATAGCCTCATGTGTTTGGCGTCCTTCCCGCATCAATGCGCCTGCTCCAGAATGTGCCGGTGAGGAAAACCTTACGTCATAGGTCACGTCACTTTG
The DNA here is from genome assembly GCA_033119425.1 of Bufotes viridis. Classification (NCBI taxonomy): domain Eukaryota; kingdom Metazoa; phylum Chordata; class Amphibia; order Anura; family Bufonidae; genus Bufotes; species Bufotes viridis. The sequence goes on along the minus strand of JAKVIS010002308.1, from coordinate 20,973 downwards.
CGCCATCACTACGTTCGGGACACATGCGCCATCATTGTGAATGGAGAAGATACTGCTATATGCGCAAACTCATTTCACCACTCGGCCGAAACCAACGCCATCATACCGATTGGAGCAGTAGTCTGTATTCATAAATTTTTCACTCCATATTCCATATGGGGCTCATGTGCGATCAGTGCAGACCGACAGTTCCAGTCATGGAATCATTGATCTACCCCCACGTCCAAAGGACACTAAGCCACTACATATGTCACGCAGATGGCCAGAATACCAGTCGTGGGGTTGAAAGAATATGGACAGCACTCCCGATGAAAAAATAAAATAAAATTTATTCACCCATGTGGTATACAAGCAACGTTTCGGACCTTTAATAGAGCCTTTCTCAAGCACTTGATTTTTCATCGGGAGCGCTGTCCATATTCTTTATTTTTATTCAAGGGTTAGCTCACACCCCTGGACCTAGCACCAGCATATAGTTCATCTCTTGGTCTTTCGGTGCTGCCATTTTTTTTCTTTTTATATATATATATATATATATATATATATTTCAATAATTATATATTTGCATGAATAAATAAATAAGAGGTTTATTAAATTAATTAAAAAAATCAATAGACTCATCGATTGATAAACCCCCCGAAAAAATCATTTGTCAAATAAATACATAAAGAAATTCAACAATACAGAAATATATAAATGAAGTCATGATTAAACAAATACATAAATTCATCCCTAAATAAATAAAATCATCAATACAGAAATATATAAGTGAAGTCATGAATAAATAAATATAGCTAAGATAAGTGGGCACTCACCATCTGAATCTATATCGGCGCCTCGCAAACCTGCGCTTAAGATCATCAGCCGCTGTTTTAAAATCGCTCATCCCAGAGCAATTACAGTGAAACAAGTTTTCTCTCTGGATCACAGATTGCTTTACCTTAGAGAGTAAAATCCTCTCTTCTTTGGTGGACGATCCAAGACAGCTTCTCGTCGAGTTCTGGTCGCCGAAGTGGCGTTTTTTTTTAAGTGCGCGGGGACAGTTTTTAGGCACTTTTAGATCATTTGGCGCATAAAATTTCGTATGGAGGGTCGCGCTTGGGTAACGTCATTTTCTGGTACCACTGGTGGTCATAATCCACAATCAATATTCTCCGGGGAAGCGACTAATGCTCATTTTTAGTTTGGTTTTTGAAAACGAAGTGTCTAAGCGTCAAAGTGAAGCAGCGGCGTTATGGCTACACGTGCTTTTTAGGGGCGGCATCAAACTGCGTTTCGCAATTTTAACCAAGGAACGTTGGCGATTGTCCAACCGTAAGTCCGTTTGACCCAAACTTGGAGTCATTCTGTGCGGCTCATCGAGACGATCGATTCCTCTCCTGATTTTCTGTGTTCACGTTAGCGATAGATTTGAGATAGCGGTTTGAGATAGATTTATTCCAAAACCGCTCAGTGTTGAGCAACGAGCCTGGACAATGTTGTAGGGCACCACCTCCCGTGTCTGCATACCAAAAATCGCGACGTTATTTTGCATGGTTTTGCCATAACCAGGCTGAGTAGCCGTTACGTTTTTTCTGTGTTTTTTAAAGTTTTTAATTAAAATAATATTTCTCAGAAACTATGGTTCTGAGAGATAAATCCTTTTGCATGATGAAAGTCCACTATGAGTGCAAGAAGATAAAAAAATTTGGAGCCTCAACAACAAACGCAGTTTGCGCAATTTGCTTTTAAATATCGCCATTATCTTGAAAATTTTTCAAAATGCTCATATTTTCCAATCCTAACGAGTTACACAACCGTATATCTATACTTCTTAATATAGATTCTTGTAGCTCTAGTTCAGAGCTTTCAAACAAGCCCTAGAATGTGACAGTAGGATAATTTTTCACCCCTCAAACATGCAATAAACGTGTCCTTGTCCCCCTTTCTGCTATGGCGGCCATCTTTAGAGCAGTGACACTGTCACATAATTTAATATAGGATTTCTATGTGACCCCACATGGAAGTCCTGTTCAGCGGCTCCCTTTGGGATTAGGAATCCACATTTTTCAGGGTTTATAGAGGAGGTCTGTGCGATCTTGCCTTGAGGAATAGCAGCAGTGTTTTAGTGGGGCCTAGTGTATATGATTTTCCTATTATTGTGGGAAAATTGTGAATGGGAAAATTGGCAATAAGAAAATTGCTTGAGTTCTGATCCAGACTTCTCAGGGGCCAAAAAGAACCCAGAAGAACCATTTACAAAACATGAAGGTCTTACCTTGCTCTCTAATACCTGCAAGTTTTAGATTTTCTGGACCTTTGGCTGGGGAGATATGAGTGCTTAAGTGGGGCCTAGTTTTTATGATTTTCCTATTATTGTCAATGTGAAAATTGCTTTGGTTCTGATCCAAATATCTCACAGCCCAACGGTAACCCAGTAGAACCCTTTACATTGCTTGAAGGCTCTACCTAGTACTCTAATACCTGCAAGATCCAGATCTTCCGGAAAATCGGTTGGTGAGATATGAGAAGTTTTGGTGGGGCCTAGTGTAAATGATTTTCCTATTATTGTCAAAGGGAAAATTGCTCCGGTTTTGATCTAGACTTCTCAGAGGTCAAAAAGAACCCCGAAAAACTATTTACACAGTATAAAGGTCCTACCTTGCTCTCTAAAACCTGCACGATTTAGACTTTCTGGACTCTGGATTGGTGAGATATGAGTGTTTTACTGGGGCCTAGTGTATATGATTTTCCTATTATTGTCAATAGGGAAATTGCTTTGGTTCTACTCCAAATATCTCACAACCCAAAGGCAAGCCAGTAAAACCCTTTACTGTGCTTTAGGCCTCATGCACACGGCCGTGGGTGTTTTGCGGTCCGCAAACCGCGGATCCGCAAAACACGGAAGCTGCTCCGCGTTCCGTTCCGCAATTTGCGAAACGGAACGCGGCCCATTATAGAGATGCCTATTCTTGTCCGCATAACGGACAAGAATAGGACATGCTCTATTTTTTTTGCGGGGGCACGGAACGGAGCAACGGATGCGGACAGCACACGGAGTGCTGTCCGCATCTTTTGTGGCCCCATTGAAGTGAATGGGTCCACGGCCGAGCCGCGAAATATGCGGCTCGGACGCGGACCCAAACAACGGCCGTGTGCATGAGGCCTTAGGGACATTCCTAGCCGTTAGGGACATTCTAGCCCTCTAATGTGTGCAAGTTTGAGATCTTCTGGACTCTGGATTGATGAGATATGAGTGTGGATGGTTAAAAGAGAAGGTGGTTAGTCCCTTAAAACCAGTCAGATCTTTCAGAAAGGAGACATTGTCTGTGACTATCACCGAGTCCTATAGATGGCAAGGAGGCTGAGGAGCTACAAAAAACATTGACCAACGAGACATGTTATAGCGTCTTCTTCCAGGACAAAGGGACGCTGGTGCCTGCTGTCCTCTGCTCACCGCGCCTGCGCCTAATACAGAGCGGCCGTGCAGGCGCTGGATTTCACAAGGAGACAGTGCCGGAGGATCGCTGCCCGGCACTGTCACTCAAAGTAAGAAGGGGCGTGCCAGCAGGTTGCCGCACGGAGCTTCTAGGAGCAGGGCAACGCCCCCCTGCTCCTAGAGGCTAATTTAAATATTATAAAAGTACGTTTTTTGGCCCGAATATAACTCGGATTTTAGTAAAAAAGACATTATCAAGCTGCTCTGACATTAGCACATAGCTAATGTCAGACAGCTTATAATGTCAAAACGTGATGACAGAAGCCCTTTAAGTTATTAAAGGGTTTTCCCATCTTGCTATTTCGTCCTCCCCTGCAGCCAGCTCCGCTCTTCACTTTGTGGTTTCCTGCTGCTAAGGCTGGCGGGCTTAGGCCGTTTGAGTGAAGGCCGGCCACCCCTCCTTAAGACATCACACTGAGAACTCAGTCCTTGCGTGCTCGTTCATGTGGATAGTATGAGTGATCAGTCTGGGAGCCTGCAGAGTCTGTGAATCCCATCCCCCCTGCTGGGGAATCATCACTCAGAGAGCCATGATAGACGTGGCCGGCCTGCATTCTAATACAGTTTTACACACAAAACCCGTCTTATCTTTTACAAACACAATCTGTGTAGCAAAACAATATGTGACTAATATACATGAGCCCAAATACACCTGATAGGTACATTGACTGACTGATCACCATTTCAGTGAGGTGACTGGTAATGAGAGTTGGGGTACCATTTCCACCCACTTGCCTTTCTACCTTAGTGTCAGTAGAAAAGAAAAAATGCTGACAGCAGTGCCATCTAGGGTTTATAGATGAGAGTGCATGGTGCTGTAAATCCCAATTAAGCCCATATTTTTAGGGTTTATAAGGGCTACAAGAGGAGCACTTAAGCTTGTCTGTGGGACCTTCCCTCGAGGAATGGCAGCAGGTCAAAGTTGGGGTTAGTTAGCTGGGGTGTGTATTATGCAGGGACGTAGCTATAGGGGGTGCAGAGGTAGCAGTCGCTACTGGGCCCAGGAGCCTGAGGGGCCCAAAGACCCTTGTGCCATATAAGAGGACACCATTACTATAGAAAGTGCATGCTAGTTAAGTTACACCTCTGGCTGCAAGGAAAGGGTTAGGTCAAGAATTTGGCATGGAGGGGGGGGGGGGTGCCAATTCATTTTTTCTCTCAAGCAGCATGAAGGTTATGTGCTTCCCTGCCCCTGGGAATGGGGGCCCAAGCTGAACTCTTGCACTGGGGCCGGTGAGCCTTTAGCTACGCCCCTGGTATTATGACTAGGGTTGAGCGAACCCGAAGTGTAAAATTCGGGTCCATACTGGATTTCTAGGGTATTCGGGACCTGGACCCGGTCCCGGATAGTTTTACTGTATGTTCTGGATCCAGTGCGGGATTCGTGAATTTAATGGTGCACTTTAAAAGCTACAGGGCAGCCAATCAACAATCGTTTAACTCGTGTGTCCTAGAAGCCATCACAACCATGCATACTAATGTCACTGGCTGTGATTGGCCAGTGCAGCATGTGACCCAGCCTCTATATAAGGCTAAGTCACATAGCGCCGCATGTCACTCTGCTATTCTTAGTCTAGGGAGAGGATGCTGCTGCTCTGAGGGAAAGAATAGGACAGAATCGGACATTAAGTGAAATCTGAACTCGGCGATCTCCATACATTTAGTTGTGTGGGTGCAGTGCACAATCTGTAGACCCTGCTCTGAGCCCAGTAGTGACCGAAAAATAACTTTTATCAGCCTGTCAGTTAGGCGGCCGGCTGCGGCGGCGGCCGCTATTTTATTTAAGTTTTTTTATGACATTCAAATCCAAGCTTCTACTACTGCCATATTATCTGGCTTTAAAAAAAGATACTTTTTTTGCAAAATACTCAATATTGCAGCCTATGTTGTATCTGTCATTGTGAGATTTACCCATTAGATAGTGTTGTGCTATAGTGCTATACAAAAAACACCCAATTTAGGGAAAAAATAATAATTTTGCCGTTTTTGGTGCATATTTTACTGTGAAATACACTCATTACATAGTGTTGTTCAATTGTTCTACTCAAAAAACACCCAATTTAGGGGAAAATAATAATTTTGCCGAGTTTGGTGCATATTTTACTGTTAAATACAGCCATTACATACAGTTGTTCTATTTTTCCATTCAAAAAACACTCAATTTAGGGGAAAAATCATAAATAGCGGCCTACTGTGTATCTGTACATGTGACATACACCCATCACATACTTTCTTTTAATTGTGGTATTCAAAAACACCCATTTAGGGGTAAATAATAATCTTGCCGTGTTTGGTGTATTTTTTACTGTTAAATACACTCATTAGATAGTGTAGTTCTATTGTTCTATTCAAAAAAACACCCATTTAGGGCAAGTTCCTAAATTTGAGAAATATGAGGAGAGCGTCAAATAAGGGACGTGGCCCAGGTCGTGGTGCTGCTGGTGGAGCTCCTGTTGCAGGTAGAGGACGTGGTTGATCTGTGCCAGCTACACGCACAAGTGAAACACGATCCTTAGGTGCGAGTAGGCGACAGAACCTGCAGCGCTATTTGGTCGGGCCTAATGCGGCTCTACGAATGGTGAGGCCTGAACAAGTACAGGCGATAGCAGATTGGGTTGCTGACAGCGCCTCCAGTTCCTTCACATTGTCTCCCTCCCAGTCTCCTGCTCAAAGATCAGAGTTGGCACCTGCAGCCGATGTCCATCAGTCTTTCACCTCACCCCCGTGCAAATCAGCCAAGCAGTCTGAGCCCCAAGTCATGCAGCAGTCTCTTCTGCTTTTTGATGACTCTGTTAGCAGGGTTTCCCAGGCCCATCCACCTAGCCCTGCCCCAGAAGTGGAAGAGATTGATTGCACCGATGCCCAACCACTTATGTTTCAAGATGAGTACATGGGAGGACCATCGCAGCACGTCTCGGATGATGACGAAACAAAGTTGCCAACTGATGCAGCTTTCGAAATTGTGCAGACCGACAAGGAGGGCAGGGGTGAAGACTTGGTGGAAGCTGATGTGGAGGACGATGAGGTCCTCGTCCCCACATGGAATGAACGTGATGCAGGTGACCTGTGTAGTTTGGAGGAAGAGGCAGTGGTCGCACAGAGCCACCAGCACAGCAGAAGAGGGAGCAAGGTGCAAAAGTGCAGCGGCCGTCCACAAGACAGTACGCCTGCTACTGCCCAACGCAGCAAGGGACAGGGCTCACCAAAGCCAGCTCCAAGGAGTTCCCTGGCATAGCAGTTCTTCAGACAATGTGCTGATGAGAGGGCACGAGTGTTTTGCACGCTGTGCAATAAGAGCCTGAAACGAGGCATAAACGTTCTCAACCAGAGCACAACCTGCATGATCAGGCATCTAAGTGCAAAGCATGAGCTGCAGTGGAGTAGACACCTCAAAAACAAAGAAAGGTCTCTGGCTCCTCCTGCTTCCTCTTCTGCTGCAGTCTCGGCCTCTTCATCCACCACTGTAGTGACAGTGACACCTGCCACCCCGCAAACAGAGGATCTGACAGCAACCCCAACACCTGGGTCACCAACCATCTCCACAATGTCCCATGGAAGTGTTCAGCTCTCTATCTCCCAAACACTGGAGCGGAATAGGAAGTGTAGCATCCCCAAGTCAGAGCAATGTGTGGAACTAACCTGGGGAATGCCAGTGATGGAGAGGCCGGCACGCTGTTCCTCTGGGGCACTCTCTGGGTTCTGAAGGGACACAGCCAGGTGCAATGTGAGGTGCCCTTGGTGTTGTAGTTTAACGTGCCTATGGCTAAGTCCCTGATGTTTCGTGACGCCAGTGCCAATAAACGGTGGCACACCGTATTTATAGTAGGAATAATAGAGGTGCAGACTTGTAGCTTGAAAACAGAATTCCAACTTTACTGAAAACAGTGGAAATACAGCAGGCAACCTCTTAAAACAGTTCTTGTTGCAGACAATAGACTTTTGTACAGTCGCAGTTACAGCAGGCTTACATCCAGCAAGGTAAAATAGAGGGTAAAATAACAGGACTTTGAATTGCAGGTGAACCTTACTTTCTTCCTGACTTGTCCTGACTGGCAATTATTCTTCAAGGCCCCAATGCCCTACTTCTGGCTTATATCCTTGAATCTCCAGTAGACAGTGTACCTCCTCTTGACATTTCAGTACCTCTTGCTCTAGGGATTGCCTCCGCCTGACTTCTGCTGACTTGCTTAGGCCTGTGACATGTGGCCTTCACAGACTCCAGGGTCTGCACTCCTTCCCAGGCCCAGGGCCTGGTGTAGACTTCACAGGCTCATGGCCTGGAGTAGACTGAACTGAGCTAACCTGACTTCCTTCCCTGACTGGGCCTTATATAGACTAGGGCTACCTAGCTCCCTCTAGTGACTAGAGCTGGAATTACATCCCTAGCCGGCCTGCACATGGCACATTTCACAGTAACAGGGAATTAAATACCATAAATTGCATTACATTTTACAAATAGGACTTTTACCAGCCTCCCCATAAATGAGAGGAACGACAGCATCCAAGTGACCCTTCTGTAGTGACGGGTAGTACAACTCCCGTACACTACAGAAGTACCCCACTACCCACCCGCGATTGCTGGCCCTGAATACCAGCGTTTCAAAATTCCTGGCCTTTGAAATGCTGTCATTTCGTCTGGTGGAGACGCAGAGTTTTAAAAGCCTTTTGGCAGTGGCTGTCCCACAGTAGGTCGTGCCCAGCCGCCACTAGTTTTCCAGGCGAGCCATCCCTTCCCTGCACAAGCAAGTGGGGGACAAAATCAGGTGTGCGCTGCGCAACGCCATCTGTGGCAAGGTCCACCTAACTACGGATACGTGGACCAGTAAGCACGGTCAGGGACATTATATCTCCCTAACAGCACACTGGGTAAATGCAGTGGTGGCTGGGCCTGAGGCAGATAAAGTTACAGATAAAGAAGGGCAAAAATAGAGAGTGTTAATCAAAGAAGCCTCTGGGTAATATAGTCCCGGGGGATCTAAGATAAAAACACTGCAGGGCTCCAAAGGGCGGACAAAGACTGAGAAATGTGGGGAATGAAAAGGAAAGGGTGGTTGCCAGTGATTGGTTACATATGTGCGGTGAACCGTCACATACAGTAGGTAACCGGGTAATTATAAAAATATTTAAAAATGTAACCAAAAACCACCAACTGGTAAGTTCGCTTCTTCTGGGTCTATTATAATATTTGTCTCTGTGCTAATACTGAAGAACCAGTTTTATTTCCCCCACAATCGGGTCATGCTCTCAACCACTTGATAATAATTGACTTTTATTGCCTGCTATTAGCTTTTTATAAACAATTGTATTATATTAATTTTTTATATAAATTTTTAAAATTTCAAACAATTCCCAAAGAATTACAAGTTGGTTTCTGGTGCCGACCACCAGTAGGGGTTTATGGTTACATTTTTCAATATTTTTATAATTACCCTGAGGCGGATAGCAGTTTGGCTCATGTCCTTCCACCACCGAGGATTGCAGGGCGCTTCAGTTTGCCTCCTGTTGCTAACTCCTCCTACTCGGCTTCCTGACCCTCCACCGCCTCCTCATCCGGTCAGCTTAACACCTTCACCACCAACTTCAGCACAGCCAGGGGTAAACGACAGCGGGCAGTTTTAAAACTTATCTGTTTGGGGGACATACCCCACACCGTGCAGGAGCTGTGGACAGACATGGAACAGCTGACCGATGAGTGGTTGGGGCCAGTGAGTCTCAAGCCTGGCCTGGTGGTGTGCGATAATGGGCGAAATCTCATAGCAGCTCTAGTCCTAGCCGGTTTGACGCACATCCCTTGCCTGGCTCATGTGCTAAATTTGGTGGTGCACAGGTTCCTTAAAAATTACCCTGATATGTCAGAGCTGCTGCAGAAAGTGCTCGCCTGTCAGCACTTCAACGTAACTTCAGCCTTCCCGCTCACCGCCTCATAAGCGACGTGCCCACAATGAGGAACCGTGTTTACAGGAGGGTGGCACCCAAACTAGCTCATGGCCATCACTGGTGCGTGGCTGGGGAGATACAGAGAACACAGACGATACACCTCCCACAGAGGACAGCTTGTCGTTGCCTCTGGGCAGCCTGGCACACATGAGCGATTACATGCTGCAGTGTCTCCGCAACGATCGCAGAGTTGCCAACATTCTAACTTGTCCTGATTACTGGATGGCCACGCTGTTGGATCCCCATTACAAGGACAACCTACCGTCCTTAATTCCTTCAGTGGAGTGTGATCGTAAGATGCGCGAGTACAAGCGTACGCTGGTAGACGTGCTGCTGGTGGCATTCCTACCTGACAGTGAGGGCACAGTGGAAGCACAAGGCACAGGAGGAGGAAGAGGTCGCCAACGCAGCTGGGATACCACCAGCACCTCAGAAGGCAGGGTTAGCATGGCCAACATGTGGAAAAGCTTTGTCAGCACGCCACAACAACCAGCACCACCAGCTGATATGGAACGTCTTAGCAGGAGGCAGCATTTCAGCAACATGGTGGAACTGAATGATGGGTCTGCCCACTTCAACTTCTGGGTCTCCAAATTGGGCACATGGCCTGAGCTTTCCCTTTATGCCTTGGAGGTGCTGGCCTGCAGCCAGTGTATTGTCTGAACTTTTGTTTAGCACGGCTGGTGGGGGTTATCACAGGTTATATTTCCCAATCTTTTGGGGAGTACCCTAATTTAAACAAAAAAAAATAAAAAATTAAAACCAAAAACCAGTATTGGTTACGTCCTCCTCCTCCACCGCCGCTTCCACCTACATCGCCACATCCACCGTAAGATGCGCGAGTATAAGCGCACGGTGGTAGAAACGCAGCTGGTGGCATTCCTACCTGACAGCGAGGGCACAGTGGAAGCACAAGGCACAGGAGGAGAAAGAGGTCGCCAACGCACCTACATCGCCACATCCACCGCCTCCTCAACCTCCTACTCCATATGGACCTCGTCCTCCTAGATCAAGATTATTATTATTATTAGTGATGAAAGATAAAATTTTCCGTTTGCGAACTGCGAATGCGAACTTCCACAAATGTTCGCGAACGGGCGAACCGCCGTAGCCGGGTTTTAAAACCCACAGGGACTCTTTCTGGCCACAATAGTGATGGAAAAGTTGTTTCAAAGGGAATAACACCTGGACTGTGGCATGCCGGAGGGGGATCCATGGCAAAACTCCCATGGAAAATTACGTAGTGGACGCAGAGTCGGGTTTTAATCCATAAAGGGCATAAATCAACTAACATTCCTAAATTGTTTGGAATAACATGCTTTAAAACATCCAGTGTGTGTATACGATCAGGTATGATGTTGTATCGATCAGGTGGTGTAAGGGTTATGCCCACTTTACAGACATTGACAGACCAAACTCCCTTTTAATGCACCGCAAACAACCGCAAACAGTCCATTTGCACAACCGCAAACTCCCCATTTGCACAAGGTTGGATACCAAGCTAGCCACGTCCCGGTGATGTCATTGAAGGTTTCTTCCTCCACCCAGCCACGTACAACACCAAGGGTCCCCGAAAGGTGAATTGAATTGATTTTTCGAACGGGAGATGGTTAAAAAAACGCTGGCTCCCTCCCCTTTGTTTTTTATCCGTGCAATTTACTGTCACACCCGATATGAGTGGTATTTTCTGTAGTACTATTCCTATCAGTTTAATCCCTGTTACGTCCCATATCAGGGTTTACCTTTGTGAAAATTTTTTAGGCCGGGTACCTTCGACTGCCTTCACAGTGACAGACCAAACTCTCATACACCAAACTGAATTGATTTTAGGAACCGGGAGATGGAAAAAGCAGCTTGGTCGGTCCTCTTACTCCCAAATTGGGGCACTGCGCGTGCACTGAGCAATGTGCTGTGACACCCTATATGAGTGGTGTCTTAACTAGTACTATTCCTATCAGTTTAATCCCTGTTACCTACCCTATCCGGGGACGTGTGTCGAATTGATTAACCATTTTCGAATTCACAAACCATTACAACTTCATGAAATAATTTAGTTCTGAGCTCTGTACTTGCTTTGTATTGGAATTGATGGGGATTTTTTTAATTGTCTGCATTATTTCTAATAAACTATTAAGAGACTTTATTATGATTTTTTATTTTATGTATTAAAAACCCATACAACTAAAAAAAAAAAAAAAAAGGTAAATTAATGTTTTTTCTATGAAATATTATCCAGCCGTCCGATCGCTTTGGTCTGACCATAATGAAGCAACGGCCTTATCATCTGGGGTGTGGCAACATTGCCAACACACTCATAGAGGTGATGATTGCTTCATTGTGAAACGCAAGCCCCTTCACCACAACAAGGTAACGATCACGAAGGGGAACTGACACTTGTATGTGTATTTTTAAAAATTTGCAGCCACAGTGCTGCACCATAGGACAGAAAAATAATGGCACTGTTGCAGCCGCTATTGTAGCAGCGGCCGGAAAAATTTATGTTTTCCAGGCAAAAAAGTGACTAAATCATTGCGGCTTGAACCCTAGTTGGTGGCGGAGAATTCACAAAAGTCATCCGGTATGCAGACATTAAATACAGCAGCGTGGGGATCATTTTGAGGCCAAGGCATGTCATCAGGCCTTTTGTTAGTCAAACGTATCCCCCACTGTCAGTCCCTTCGGGATCCATGCCTCATTCATCTTTATGAAGGTGAGGTAATCAACACTTTTTTGACTGAGGCGACTTCTCTTCTTAGTGACATTACCTCCTGCTGCACTGAAGGTCCTTTCTGACAGGACACTTGAAGCAGGGCAGGCCAGAAGTTCTATCGCAAACTGGGATAGCTCAGGCCACAGGTCAAGCCTGCACACCCAGTAGTGAAGGGGTTCATCGCTCCTCAGAGTGTCGATATCTGCTGTTATGGCGAGGTAGTCTGCTACCTGTCGGTCGAGTCGTTCTCTAAGGCTGGATCTCGAAGAGCTGTGGCGATGTGCAGGACTGAAAAAGCTCCGCATGTCCTCCATCAACAACACGTCTGTAAATTGTCCAGTTCTTGCCGCCGTGGTAGGAGGAGGATTACACTCACCTCTTCCCCTGTTAGATTCCCGTTGTGCTGTGACATCCCCCTTATAAGCTGTGCAAAGCATATTTTTTAGTTTGGTTTTGAACTGCTGCATCCTTTCCGACTTTTGGTAATTTGGTAACATTTCTGCCACTTTCTGCTTATACCGGGGTCTAGTAGTGTGGCCACCCAGTACAGGTCGTTCTCCTTCATCCTTTTTATACGAGGGTCCCTCAACAGACATTATAGCATGAAAGACCCCATTTGCACAAGGTTGGATGCAGAGCTACTCATTTCCCGTTCCTCGTCCTGACTGATGTCATTGACGGTCTATTCTTCCCCCAGCCACGTACAACACCATGGATCCCAGATAGGTGACAACAACGAGCACCCTGGGGTGCCTGCTGTGGTTGGTCTTCCTCCTCCTCAAAGCCGCCACATTCCTCCTCTGACTCCTCTTCCTCATACTCCATTTCCAGCGTGTCCGCAGGTCCGGCAAGCGATGATGACAAGGCTGTTTCTGGTGGTGATGGTGACCACAACTCTTCCTCTTCACGCTCATCTATGGCCTGATCCAGCACTCTTCGCAGGGCACGCTCCAGGAAGAAAACAAATGGGATGAGGTCGCTGATGGTGCCTTCGGTGCGACTGACTAGGTTTGTCACCTCCTCAAAAGGACGCATGAGCCGACAGGCATTGCGCATGAGCGTCCAGTAATGTGGCAAAACAATTCCCAGCTCCGCAGAGGCTGTCCTAGCACCCCGATCATAAAAATACTCGTTGACAGCTTATTCTTGTTGGACCAGGCGGTCAAACATTAGGAGTGTTGAATTCCAACGTGTCCGGCTGTCGCAAATCAAGCAGCTCATTGGCATGTTGTTTCGCCGCTGAATATCTTAAAAGTGCACCATGGCCGTGTAGGAACGCCTGAAATGGCCACACACCTTCCTGGCCTGCTTCAGGACATCCTGTAAGCCTGGGTACTTAGACACAAAGCGTTGTACGATGAGATTCAACACATGTGCCATGCACGGCACATGTGACAACTTGCCCAAATTCAATGCCGACAACAAATTTGCTCCATTGTCACACACCACTTTGCCGATCTCCAGTTGGTGCGGGGTCAGCCACTGATCAACCTCTGCATTCAGGGTGGACAGGAGTGCTGGTCCCGTGTGGCTCTCAGCTTTCTGGCAAGTCAACCCCAAGACAGCGTGACACTGTCGTATCCGGGATGTGCAAAAGCCCCTGGGGAGCTGGGGATTCAGTTGATGTGCAGCCAGACGCCGCAGCAGAAGAGGACTCAGCCGAGGAGGATATCGAAGAGGATGGAGTAGGAGTAGAGGAGGTGGCAGTAGGTCTGCCTGCAAGTTGTGGCGGTGTCACCAACTCCGCTGCGGAGCCACGCATTCCATGCTTGTCAGCAGGTTGACCCAATGAGCAGTGTACGTGATATACCTGCCCTGGCCGTGCTTTGCAGACCAGGTATCAGTGGTCAGATGGACCCTTGCCCCAACACTGTATGCCAGAGATGCCATGACTTCCTTTTCAATAACATACTAGAGGTTTGGGATTGCCTTTTTGAAAAAAAATTAGTCCGGGTACCTTCCACTGTGGTGTCCCAATAGCGACAATTTTTTGAAGGCCTTAGACTCCACCAGCTGGTATGGTAAAAGCTGGCGGGCTAAGAGTTCCGTCAAGCCAGCTGTCAGTCGCCAGGCAGGGGGTGATTCTGTGACATTGGCTTCTTATGCTCAACCATTTCCTTAACAGACATCTGACTGTGGGCAGATGAGCAGGAACTGCTGAAGGTGAGAGGCGGAGTGGCGGTTGGTTGAGAGGGGCAAGGAGGACAGCAGTGTTTGACGTGGCTGAAGATGCTGGACCAGGAGGAGCATGGTGGCTTTGAGTTTGTGTGCTGCTTGTACTCATGTGTTGATCCCATAGGCGTTTGTGATGTGAGATCATGTGCCTTCGCAAAGCAGTTGTACCGAGGTGGGTGTTGAACTTCCCACGACTCAGTTTCTTTTGGCACAGGTTGCAAATGGCATCGTTATCAGAGGCAGACACACAAAAAAATGCCACACTGCTGAGCTTTGCAATGACGGCATTCTGGTGGTGGAAACAGCATGCGTTGACTGGCGTGCTGTCTGGCTGGCCCCGGGTGCCGATACATGCTGTCTGACTGTGCCACTAACTCTTTGCGACGACCTCCCCTGCTTCCAACTCGTCTCCTCCTTCTCTCTGTCTCCCCTTCTGAACTTTCCCCCTCTTCTTCTCTTCGAGCAGGCACCCACGTGGCATCCGTGGACACATCGTCATCATCAACCGCTTCACTTGTATCTGACACCTCAGCAAAGGAAGCAGCAGCGGGTACAACATCATCATCATCACACTGTACGTCCATGTGTGTAATCCTGCCTGACGGAGACATATCCCTGTAATCTACATCATCTGGCAATAATGGTTGCGCATCACTAATTGCATCCAACTGATGTGTAAATAACTCCTCTGACGGATCAAGTGAAGCGGCTGTGGTGGCTGTGGTGGTAGTGGTGGTGGTGGCGGTGGGCGGGAGCGTGGTAACTTGAGAGCAGGTGATCGAAGCTGAGCTGGAGGTGGATGGTGCGTCAAGGTTTTTAGCGGAAGCTGTTGAAGATTGGGTGTCCTGTCTAAGCCAGTCAACTATGTCCTCAGAATTTTTTGGGTTCAGGGTACATGGCCTCTGAACATTAGGCATTATTCCAGGGCCAGTGGAAATCACAGCACCACGACCCCAACAGCCTCTGCAGGGTTGCCTGCCTCTGCCTGTCATTTTTTTTAGATAAGTGGTACTACGCGTGCTAGGTACTGTGCCACACGGTATGAGTGGTTGGCACTGGCAGTGGGCACACTACAGTCTGTGGAAGTCGGCCTGACACACACTGGCAGCAGGCAAGCAACTGAAATTAGGCTGGAGTAAAACTGTGTGTAAGGGCCTGCAAGCTTCTATTGGCTGATAAGGGACATGTGACGTGTGAATGGCAGTTGGGATATGAGTGAAAGGCTTGTATTGGCAAATGCCAGTCCTTTTTTTTGAATATCTCAGAAGCGATACTTCCTAGAGAGCTGAGACCTGGTCTAAAACCTTCCTGGACAGATGATGTACCTGTATGCCAAATTTGGTGAAGATCGGTCCAGTCGTTTGGTCGAGCATAAAGGACAGACAGACAGACAGATTTCCAGACAGAGAAATATAAACTCATTTTTATATATATACTAGCAGAAGGACCCGGCTTCGCACAGGCATTGTTTAATCTAACCTCCACAGTGGCTGCTCCTTTAACTTTGACCTCCACAGTGACCACCGCCCCTTTAACATTAACCACCCCTTTAACAGTGACCTTCATAGTGGCCGCCCCTTTAACCATAACATTCACAGTGCCTGACCCTTTGACAGTGACCTCCACAGTGCCTGCCCCTTCCTCAGTAACCACCCCTTTAACAGTGACCTTCACAGTGCCGGCCCCCTTAACAGTAATTTCTACAGTGGCCGTCCCTTTAACAGTGACCGCCACAGGGCCTGCCCCTTTAACAGTGAGCTCCACAGTGCCTGCCCATTTAACATTGGCCACCCGTTTAACAGTGACCTCCACAGCGCCCAACTCTTTAACAGTGCCCTCCATCGTGCCCACCCCTTTAACAGTGACCGCCCCTCTAACAGTGACCTCCACAGTAACCGACTCTTTAACAGTGACTGGCCATTTAAAATTGACCTCCACAGTGACCGCCCCTTCAACAGTGACTTCCACAGTGGATGCCCCTTTAACAGTGATCTCCACAGAGCCCACCTCTTTAACAGTGCCCGTCCCTTTAACAGTGACCACCTCTTTAAGAATGACTGCCCCTTTCACATTGACCACCCCTTTAACAGTGGCCTTCATAGTGGCTTCCCCTTTAATAGTGACCTTCACATTGCCTATCCCTTTAACAGTAACCTTCACATTGCCCATCCCTTTAACAGTGACCTTCACAGTTCCCTTCCCTTTAACAGTGACCTTCGCGCAATGCCCATCCCTTTAACATTGACTTCCACAGTGCCAGCCCCTTTAACAGTGATCTCCATGGTGTCTGTTCCTTTAATAGTGACCTCCACAGTGACCACCCCTTTAACCACTACAGGACCGCCTAACGCACGGATGCGTCCGGCGGGCGGTCCTGTAGTTCTGAGTGGACGCATCAGCGCGTCATCTCGCGAGACTACCTGTGAACGGTGCCGCTCGTCTCACAACTTGTACTGCAGCCTGCGAAATAATTTGCATCAAAGTAGTATATCAGACGCTGTTTTGTTAACAGTGTCTGATATAGCTGCTACCTGGTCCTCTGGAGAGGAGTCAGAGGAGTTTGACACACACCTGTGAGCAGGCCTGCTAGGCCATTTTTGCTCATCCTCACAGGGACATCATCTGTGTTGCAGGAACTGTCCCTTTATGTTTGTCAGGCTGGTGGAGCTTGCTGCCAGTTCCCCACAGCCGGTGGCATGTTTGACAAATCAGTAGCCACTGTGAACCACTGCTCCCAGCCTGCCTCTTTCTGTTTCCAGGACATCCTGCCTGTTTGAAGTACATTTTTCAGCTAAATCCAAGTTGTGCTTTTGTTTGCACCTTATCCCCTTTTAACCCCCATTTCAGGTTGAAAAGGGCTTTTATGTCAGCACTTTAAGAGTACGCAGGACTTGCCAGGAAGGTGTTACCCTGGTATTGTCAGAGTCCTGTATTGTCGTTTTATGTATGTGCTGCTGACCGTATTTATTGCTCAAAAATTTTATCTAAGTCTATGTGCCCAGAGATGGACTTCCTATGTGTGAGCCTCTGAGATGTTGCTCTTATTATGGACCTATCGTTTATTCAGTCATGGACTATCCTGGTATTCCCTAACATCCGCTGTGCCAGGTCAGCTCCCCAGTTCCACTCATTATCCGGAAGGAAGAGAACGACGCCCCTTGTCACCGCACTTCTCCGTTACCAGCTGGACCTGATAATAATTGTCAATGCAGATGAAATTGATACCGATGTGTATGTATGCCTGCATGTCCCTTTTCTCTTTCAGGTGAAAATTCCAGACAGGCGGTGCCCTGTTAGAGTACGAGGTCGTACTCAGCTTAAAGCAGCGGGGTATGTAGTGTACGGGAGTTGTAATGCCCGTCACTACAGAAGGGTCACTTGTGTGCGGTCGTTCCCCTCAGTTTTGAGGAGATTGGTGTAATACATCTTCATGTAATGCAATACTGTGTATTTCCCTGTTACTGTGAAATGTGCCATCTGCAGGCCTGCTAGGGGTGTCATTACAGCTCTAAGACGCTAGAGGGAGCTAGGGAGCCCTAGGTTATATAAGGCCCAGTCAGGGAAGGGAAATACAGTTTAGACTGTGCCTAAGACAAGTGCAGGCCATGAGCCTGTGAAGTCCAGCTCAGGCCTTGAGCCTGTGAAGGCAAGGCCCAGGCCTTGTACCCGCTGAAGTCAGCCCAGGCCCTATCGCCTGTGGGGGTCCACCCTAGGAAGATTCATGCCCTAGGAGGAGCAGTCCAGACCCTAGTACTAGTGGAGAAGTGTTGCCTCCTTAGTCAAGCTGCAAGTAGGACAAGTATCCCTGGAGAGCGAGGACAGTTTGCCTGAAGTGTGTTGCTGCATTACTAGTAAGGTTAAAACCCGATCTTAAGAGGCCTGTTTTGAGGATGGCCCTTTGGGACTGTGATTACTAACTTGAACCACTTCTGTGACTGTATTATTACGTGTGGAACATTCTGGAGCTGTACCTGATGACTGTACATCTGTCTGCAACTACGTTAAGTAAAGTTATCCTGTTATTTAAAGATACAGAGACTCCTCAATTATTCCACCTATCAGCAAACGGCGTGCCACCGTTACTTGGCACTGGCGTCACGAACATTACCTTTCACTACCTGCTCTTGCAGAGAGTCAGCCGTCTCAGGTTAGTGGTCATCATTGCACTACAACATTCAGGAACACTATTAACCCTAACTTGAGTACGCTGCATAACCATTGGGCTTAGGGCTCTTTAACACGAGCGGATACTGTGCAGGTAATCAGCTGTGTGAAAGAGATCCAAGCCCAGTTCTGGGCAGCAGAGACACGGAGCAGTGACATGATTGATACTGCTCCATGCCTCTTTGTGTTCTTTTTGCTACAAAATCACAGTAAGATAAGGTTGCCACCGTGATTTTGTAGATAAAAGATCACAGTCAATCATGTTACTGCTCCGAGTCGCTGCTGTCCGGAATGGGGCTTGGCACTCATTCACACAGCAGATTAGCTGCACGGAAAGAGCCCTCAGTAGCCCAAAGCTTAAAGTGTAACTGCCATATAATTATTATTTTTGCTAAAGTGTAGGGCAAGTGATAGGTTATATTTTTGTAATATACTTTATTTAGCCAAAACGTTTAATTTTAGTAGTAAACTGGGGCTAAAATGGCCCTTAGCAGCGCTCTCAGAAATGGGGGGGGGAGGGGGCCCCATTAATCAGTTTTGCACCGGGGCCCCATGGATTGTGTGTACGCCACTGCCTAAAACCAATGAGTACCTTTAGGATTTCACAGGGCATTTTTACGCATTTGGATTCTCACGCTTTAGGGCCCCTAAAATGCCAGGGCAGTATAAATACCCCACATGTGACCCCATTTTGGAAAGAAGACGAGGGCATGTCGAGTTCACAGAATAATTTTTTGCACAAGTTAGCGGAAATTGATATTTTTATTTTTTTATTTTTGTTTTTTACAAAGTCTCATATTCCACTAACTTGTGACAAAAAATAAAATTTTACATGAACTCACCATACCCCTCACGGAATACCTTGGGGTGTCTTCTTTCTAAAATGGGGTCACATGTGGGGTATTTATACTGCCCTGGCATTTTAGGGGCCCCTAAAGCGTGAGAATCCAAATGCGTAAAATGCCCTGTGAAATCCTAAAGGTACTCATTGAATTAGGCCCTTTGCACCCAGGCTGCAAAAAAGTGTCACACATGTGGTATCGCCGTACTCAGGAGAAGTAGGGCAATGTGTTTTGGGGTGTACTTTATATATACCCATGCTGGGTGTGAGAAATATCGCTGTAAACGACAACTTTTTAATTTTTTTTATACAAAGTTGACAATTTACAGAGATATTTCTCTCACCCAACATGGGTATAAGTAAAAATACACCCCAAAACACATTGCCCTACTTCTCCTGAGTACGGCGATGCCACATGTGTGACACTTTTGCTCACAATTTTTTTTTATCAGACATGTAGAACAATAAATTTAGAAAAAAATTTATATAGAAATGTAGATTTTTTTGAAAAATCTTACAACAGAAAGTGAAAAATGTCATTTTTTTGGCAAAAATGTCGTTACATTTTTATTAATAGCAAAAAAAGTTAAAATGTCAGCAACAATGAAATACCACCAAATGAAAGCTCTATTAGTGAGAAGAAAAGGAGGTAAAATTCATTTGGGTGGTAAGTTGCATGACGGAGCAATAAACGGTGAAAGTAGTGTAGTGCAGAATTGTAAAAAGTGGCTTGGTCATTAAGGGAGTTAACTGAAAAAAGACGCTGACACTAATCAATAACCACAAGAAACCCCTAAACACAGAAAAATATTTTTTTATTTATTTATTTTTTTCACTAACAAAAGACGCTGACACTAATCAAAACCCACACAAAACCCTTAAACAGTAAAACACAGAAAAAAAATATATTTTTTTTGTCACAGATGAAACAGACAGCAAAAGCCTACACTATACTGTATCTCTATCTAACCTACACTACACCCTGCACTGGAACCTATCAGCTACACTATTCACTCACTAACCTACACTATCTACCACTAACTATCTGGATTATATATATGAGGTATCAGATATAATATGACACAGGAATTCAGCAAAGCACAAGTATCACAATCCTCTCTCTGACAACTGCATGAAACAGCACAAAATGGCTGCTGGTTCTTATATAGTAAAGGGTAGGCAACATTCCTATTGGTTGCTAGGGCTGTTGCTAGGCTGTGACAAAGACATTGCAGCCTTCTCATTGGCCCACAAGCTAGAAGCAGGGAGGGATCATGTGTACTGTGTAAAAATAAAAACGAATATTCGAATTTACGAATATATAGAGCTATATTCTAAATATTCGCGAATTCTCGAAGTACTGATATTCTCAATTAAAATTCGCAATACGAATATAATCGCTCAACACTGCTTGTACACATATTAACATCTTGTAATTGGCATTACTTTTTATGATAATAATCTTTATTTATATAGCGCCAACATATTCTGCAGCGCTTTATAATTCAGAGGTTCATGTATAAAAAGTCATAAAGAGCAACAGACAAATCAATAATTAGAACAAGATGAATGAGGGCCTTGCTCACAAGAGCTTACAATCTACATTTTATACTTCAGTCTACATTTTATACTTAACCACTTCCACATCGGGCTTCTCTCCTGGCAGTC
>JAKVIS010002307.1:0-24037 GCA_033119425.1 Bufotes viridis | reverse complement strand
CTCCCTGAGTGAAAGGTTCTATTACTGATCTATTTTGTATGGGCTCTGAGTTTCATCTATACATTAGTGTGGATGGGGCTTGGAGCTTATGTGGAGTGGTCTTTGGACAGTACAGTAATGTAGCTGTAATACGGTTATATTGCAGTCCAAGGTCTATATACATTAGTATATCAGGCACACAGAGGTGAAAGAGTTCTCGGAAAACTATTTTGCTGCCATATAGCCTTGACTCTAAAGATAAGATAACTGAAATGTGTAACTAAGACATGTATTACTCTGTGATTGGTTAACTTAAACATCATGTCATTGGATTACGACTATATATGTTTCATGTAAGTAATAAAGAATCAGAGTGGCTTTGCACAACACCTAATTGTGTCCTGTGGCAACGTCGCTCTCTCTGGCGCCAGATAAGAATCAAATCAAGCTGAATATCAAGTCTAGTACCAGGGGTACCAATAAGAGGGAAAGAAATTAATATTCCTAACAATCTGGGGCTCTGTCCGGGATCGAGAAGGTCATCCTCGGGTCTGGTGAGAAGAGACACCGATTTTGTCCTCTGGCGATCCGAGGGCACTGGCCACGCCTCGATTCAAGTAAGTACATAAGGGACCATTAGATAGACTTCGGGTGAAGTACTGTGTCAGGGATACAGTAAGCATAACTCAGGAGTTTTTCCTTAGGACTCAGGGAGTCCGTAAAAGATCTGTTCAGGGGAACAGAAAGGACTAAGGGAAGTCCAGTAACAAGGAAAGTACACTTTAGAGGGCTCAGGGAGTCCCGTAAAAAAAAAATTGTTCAGGGAACAGAAGGTTTTACAGCTTGATTTGATTCTTAATAAGATAGTTGTAGAAGTTTGCATGATAAGTTGTTTGATAATTGTAGAAGTTTTGCATGATAAGTTGTTTTGTCTAACATAGTTATATAAGGGGAAGTGACAGGCTGGGTCGTAAGTGTACAGCTGTCGCCCCAAGACTAACATTCTGTTTTGTTTTTTGCTATTACTGTTTTAAATACTTTTTGTAAGAAAATAAGTTTTGATAATGGGTAGTCAAAAATCTAAGACAGACTGCCCTAAACCAGAACCAGGAGAAACATGTGAACAATATGTTGCCTGAGTCAGTCCTACAAAATATTACCTTGTTAACCCATGAGTAGATAATTTGGCAGGGTGGACAGAGGCAATGGAAGCGGAAGACCCCTTTCCCAGGGAAGGAGACAATAGCATATATCACATGGACATGGTCAAGGGTCTATGCTTAGGCGACACTGCCGCCTGGCCGTATTTTGAACCTGACACTTCATGGGATATGGATTATATGCAGAAAGGAGGAAAACAATGGCTAGAGATAGCTCCCCACTGGTATGACCCCAACATGTGCAAGACAAAAGGTTTAAAAAGATCAAAAGACGATAGAAAACTACATGAGATACAGACTAAGAAGGAAAATGATAAAAAACATCAGATGTATCCCCCACCTTCATATGTACATAAAATTAACTGTTCAGCGCCCCTACCACCCCCTTACACACCCCTCCCTCTCTACCCGTCCTTACAGCAATATAAAAATGATGAAGAGGATTTAATAGCAGCCAATCACATAATAGCAGGAGACGCAGTTAGTAAACAACCCACATCCCAACTGTATCGAGATATAATTTAAGGTACAAGGGAAAAGAGGAAAAGGATAGTGAGACCGGGGGACCTGAGACATCCATACCTTTTTTGACGGTTGGTAATCAGCTGATGAAAAAGGCTTTGGACATAGATGACCTTAATAAAATTATTAAACACTGCCCCAAGCCTACTGTGGCTCCGTCTGGCACAGTGGCTTATTTAAAGAAAGCCTGTAAAGGAGAAATTTCACTCAAGAAGACCTTAGACTCATAATTGACGGAATAGTGGGTTCCCACAGTTCATGGGATTGGAAAAAGGTAACAACAGTATCAGAAATAGACCCCAATACTAACGCAAACGACTATATCTGTAACACTGAGCGCAGACAACAGTTAATATGGAAGGAGATAGAAGAGCACATGATAGAGGTATTTAAACAAAAGTCTTCACTCCCAGTAGCCGTAGCATGTAAGCAAAAACCCTCAGAAAGCCTTACTGATTTCTGGAGGAGATTTATGGATTGCTGGAAATTGGAGGCAGGGCTACGGTTCTCCAGAATGACAGTCTAATTATTTCCACATTCATTAACAATCTATCTGATAGGCTAATGCTTACAGTAAAACAGAACGTCTCCACGTGGACTTCAGACAGCATAGATCAATTTGAAAAACACCTTTATGAAAAGGAAGCTGCAGGGTGTTTCGACATTAGCAAATCCACTGCCCCCACACATACGTATGCAGGGAACAGAGGGAAAGGGAGAAATAAGCGAAAGACAGCAGGAAACTTTCATAGATCAAATGATAGAAACCAAGACTTCCAAACCATGAATAACCGCTGTTATAACTGTGGACAGAGGGACATTGGGCTAGAGCAGTGCACAATGCCCAGGAGAGACACGCAGAATCGGGGAGCACACAGCCAACAACAGCCCATGACACAAAGGGGACAGAATACAGATAGACAGGGTATGCAGGCTCCCCATTGATTGGAATAATGAACAACCCTACTGACGGGGCCTGGAGGGAGTCACCCCAGCTTTCACACAGGTCACCACCCACTGGAAAGATACACTGATTATTTTGCTTAAAGTTGCGGGAAGGAAGGTAGGATTCAAAGATATGTACAAGGGACCTTTAAGAAAGTCTGACTCCTCTATGGGAATCAACGGGGTATTAACTAAAACATATAAAACGAGTGCCCTCCCAATAAAGACAGTGGGCGGTGAATACATTACGGACCATACTTTCAGCATCATACCAGATTGCCCTGTAAGTTTATTAGGAAGGGACCTGTTTGTGAAGTGGCAGTAAAAAATGACGGACTAAGTAT
Source organism: Bufotes viridis (assembly GCA_033119425.1). NCBI lineage: Eukaryota > Metazoa > Chordata > Amphibia > Anura > Bufonidae > Bufotes > Bufotes viridis. The sequence goes on along the minus strand of JAKVIS010002307.1, from coordinate 21,087 downwards.
TCACTCAGCCACCATGCCCATAGTGACCCCGGCTATATGTACTTTTGTTAGTTTACAGGACCACCCTGAGCTAGGAGACATAAACCCTTCACTATGGTCACAGGGCGACTATGACACGGGCCTCATTGATTGCACACCTTATCCAGCCAATCTTAAACCCAGTGCCACACCAGTGTATCAAAAGCAATACCCACTGTCCAAGGAAAAGATTGAGGGCTACGGCCAATGATAGAGGAATTTCTGAAAAAGGAATCCTCGAGGAGGTGATTTCACCTTTCTCCACCCCTATCAATCCTGTGACAAAGGCAGATGGTACTACCCGCTTTTCCAGGATTTTAGGGCAATCAACAATCTCATTGTGCCCATAGCCTTGGTGGTTCCTGATGTCACAACTCTCCTTTCCTCCATCCCGCGGAAGCCGTCTGTTTAATAAGAGTACCCTTTTTGCTTTTTCCCTTGAGGGACATCAACTGACCTGGGTACCCCCACAGGGGTATGCTGATTCACCAGTTGTGTATAGCATTGTTTTCCAAGCCACTTTGAAACCCCTTTCACCCTCCCCCCCAAGGTTCCATCCTGATACAGTATGTTGATGATCTACTGTTGTGCAGCATGTCAGTGGAGGCAAGTGTACATGATGGTATATCCTTGTTGAAATGGTTGTCCGAATGTGGTCATTAAGTGTCGTTAAAGAAACTGCAGTGGTGCAAACAGCAGGTTGAATACTTGGGCTTTGTCCTCACACAGGGGGAAAGAAGAATCAGTCCCGGGAGAATCCAGTCTATTGCGGGCCTGGTCATCCCGCGCACTAAAAAGGAAATGCTGTCCTTTCTTGGTATGATGAACTACTATAGACAATGGATCCCCGACTGTTCTTATTATGACAATATTTTGAGGCAAGCCACTCTGGAAGAATCCCCAGAGCTAATAAGATGGTCAAAAGAAATGTTGAATGCTTTCGATACTCTGAAATGTTCATTGATGTGTAGCCCAGGATTGGGCCTCCCTGATTATAACTAGTGATGAGCGGCAGGTGCCATATTCGATTTCGACGAAATTCGCGAATATTCGAATGAATATTCGTTTCATATTCGTCGAGAAATCGAATATTCGTCATTTTTCTAGTTATCGCGATTAACATGCGATTTAAATAATCGCATATTGCGATTTGTACTTAAGGCTACTTTCCTATTGGTTTCATATCTAGAATTAGCGAGGATGACGAATATGACGAATGTATTCGTCTATTCCTCAAAACGAAGATAACGAGTATTCTACATCTTCGTTTTAGCTACCTATTCGTCAACCTCGCTAATTCTAGCAATCAAATAGGAAGGTTGACTATAGAGACAGCTGTGTTTAATTCGCTATGCGATTTTTTTTTTTTTTAATAAATAGAATAATTATAATAATTATATCAAGTAATATAATTATTCTATTAAAAAAATAAAAAAATCGCATAGCGAATGTAACACAGCTGTCTCTATAGTCAACCTTCCTATTTGATTGCTAGAATTAGCGAGGTTGACGAATGGGTTGCTAAAGCGAAGATGTAGAATACTCGTTATCTTCGTTTTGAGGAATATGAACGAATACATTTGTCATATTCGCTATTCGCTAATTCTACCAAGCCAACCATAACTTCTGTGCTCATGGAGCGTCCCCATCACCATGGGAACGTCTCCATATACTAAAATGTACTGTCGGATTTGAGGAATTACGTTGAAATCGCAATGCGATTAATTCAAGTTATATTAATCGCATTGCGATTTCAACTTAGAAGCTGGGTTTATAATGGGTCAGCTTGCTAGAATGAACGAAGTTAACGAATATGGAATATAGCAGCACTGCTAAGTTGAATTACGTAATGCGATTAATTTAACTTGAAGTAATCGCATTGCGATTTCAACTTAGCACTGCTTTCTTACATAGGCTAGAATTAGCGAATATGGAATATAGCACTAGCAGTGCCAAGTTGAAATCGCAATGCGATTACTTCAAGTTAAATTAATCGCATTGCGAATTCAACTTAGCAGTGCTGCTATATTCCAAATTCGTTAACTTCGTTCATTCTAGCAAGCTGACCCATTATAAACTCAGCTCTAAGTTAAAATCGCAATGCGATTAATATAACTTGAATTAATCGCATTGCGATTTCAACGTAATTCCTCAAATCCGACAGTACATTTTAGTATATGTAGATTCTCCCATGGATGGGGACGCTCCATGAGCACGGAAGTCGGCAGAAGCGGCAATGGGCACTGACTAGAGCAGCCAGGAAGCCAGGAATCCTCAGGACAGGTAAGAACTACTGTTGGGAAGAGGGAAAGAAAAAAATATAACTAAAAAAAAAAAAAAAAAAGAATATTCGAAATAAGCGAATTTATAGCGTATATTCGAAATATTCGCGAATTAGCAGTGCCGATATTCGCTAAAAAAATTCGCTTTCGAATATTCGCGCTCAACACTAATTATAACCTACCATTCCACATGTTTGCACGACAAAACTGTAAAACCATGGCGGGGTACTCACTCAAGAACATGGGGGAAAGTTGCGTCCTTGTGCCTTTTTTCAAAGGTAATGCCTGTCCCTGTACATGGGATGCCGGCATGTCTACGTACTCTTGCGGCCTGTGCGATGATGGTGGAATTAGCCACACCCTTTACACTGGGACACCACACTGTCCTGCATACTACCCATGACGTAGTGGGACTACTCAGAGGTATTCATACGCAGCACATGTCAGCACAAAGATTGTCAGGATATGAAGTCCTTTTACTCAGTGATCCATCATTACAGATTTAATATGCCTCACATACGGCAGGACCAGCACCTATACTAAATGCATTACTAGGACTAAAAGGGACAGAAGACTTTTTACCAGGCGAACATGACTATCTCAAGATACTAGAATACTGAAACCTCCCCAGACTAGACTTGTCGGCCACCCCCATACCAGGCGCACCAGAAGTGTTTGTAGACGGTTCATGTTCACGTCCACTTAACACCGTCTACTGTGCAGCATATGCAGTAGTGATGCTGCCTGATATTATCTTTGAGTCACGACCCATTCATGTGCAATCAGCCCAAGTTGCAGAATTAATAGCACTTACAAGGGCATGTCAAATACACAAAAACAAACCTGTCACAATATACACAGACAGCAGATATGCACACGGGGTTGTGTGGGACCATGGGGTAATCTGGCAACGCAGGGGTTTCACCACAGCTGACGGTAAGAAAATATCACATTCCCAGCTTATAGATGATCTGTTGGCCGCCCTCCAGCTTCCCTCACAAATAGCTGTTATACATTGCAAAGCACATACTCGAGGAAAAGACAAAATTTCCCAGGGCAATGCCCTGGCTGACAAGGTGGCAAAAGAAACGGCCCAAAAACTTCCCAATCGGATTCATGAACCAGACCCTTGGGTGATGGCTTGCCTAAAGCCTCCATCCTTAAGCTCCACACACATGCTGACAGAGCTCCAGAGATATGCCACAGAGGAAGAAGAAAAAGACTGGGTTTACCCTGTTTTGCAGAAAAATCCACACACTGGATTGATCTGCAAAGAGGGGAAACCATGTATACCCCAGCACAGCGCTGCACTTTTCATAGCACATTTTTATGGAGTAGGGCACAACAGCATCAAAACAACATGCACCCTTATGAGCCAAAATTTCTTGTAGAATGCATGAATCGAACAGTTAAAGACAAACTTAGGAAAGCCACAGCAGGTACTTTTGAGAAATGGAAACAAATCCTATCTATTATATTGCCAGAAATAAGAATGACTCCCAATAAGAGGTTAGAACTGTCACCCTTTGAAATCCTTATGGGTAGGCCCTTTCCAACTCCTTGGGCAAGTCACCCCCTAGTGGTACAGGAAGGCGACATAGACCAGATTAGGGAAGAATATGTCACAAAACTGATTAAAGTTCTTAGCAAAACTGAAGAAAAAGAAGACCCCACAATATTCTGGGAGATTTGTTTGTCTGCTGCTGATTGTTAATCTTTGTGTTTTCTTGCTAATCGGACTCATTACCTCTTGTATTTATCATCCAGAGGAGATGAGCTTATTATGTGGTGCACCAAATAATCACACAGTCTCTAAAAGAGCTCAGGAGCAAGATCCACTTGTTCCTGGCCCCTCTTATTCTGAACAGAATAGTATAATCAGGATAGTGAAGGCCCTAAATGTTAGCTCATTGTACCTTAAAGATTTACAGAGTCCACGAGACCTTATACAAACATGTGTTGTTGCTGTATCCAATGTATACCCTCATTAATTATTACATTTATGAGATGTAGGCGAGTCTCAGATACACCACAAGCTGCATACATTCAGGTACCTCAAGAAAACCCTGGGTCTCCAGAGGATTACCAACAATATTTACAGAAATATTTTGAAAGGAAAAACAAGAAAGGAACAAAATGAAAAAACACATTATATAGAAATAATTAAATGTTTTTCAAGAGGGGATTGAAAGGTTCTATTACTGATCTATTTTGTATGGGCTTTGAGTTTCATCTATACATTAGTGTGGATGGGGCTTGGAGCTTGTGTGGAGTGGACTTTGGACTGTAATGTAGCTGTAATATGGTTATATTGCAGTCCAAGGTCTATATACATTAGTATATCAGGCACACGGAGGTGAAAGAGTTCTCAGAAAACTATTTTGCTGACATATAGCCTTGACTCTAAAGATAAGATGACTGAAATGTGTAGCTAAGACATGTGTTACTCTGTGATTGGTTAACTTAAACATCATGTCATTGGATTACGACAATATATGTCTCATGTAAGTAATAAAGAATCAGAGTGGCTTTGCACAACACCTAATTGTGTCCTGTGGCAACGTCGCTCTCTCTGGCGCCAGATAAGAATCAAATCAAGCTTAATACCGAAGTCTAGTACCAGGGGTACCAATAAGAGGGAAAGAAATGAATATTCCTAACACTGAGTACCCAGCAATCACATTTAGACAGGGATGGAGTATAAGCGATACACTGGTATGCAGCCATTTGAGACCTTGGAGAAAACGCCTGGTTGAGTAAAAGGAACTTGGGCACTTTCAAACGTGGCAAATGTAATGCGTGCAACTTTATTCTCTAATAGTATGGGATTCACTGCCTGTAAAGACAGTTAAAATAAAAATAATAACACCTTTATTCTTGTATTATTTAAAATTGCTATTTTAACCACTTCAGCCCCCCAGCTTAAACACCCTTAATGACCAGACCACTTTTTACAATTCTGCACTACACTACTTTCACGGTTTATTGCTCGGTCATACAACTTACCAACCAAATGAATTTTACCTCCTTTTCTTCTCACTTATAGAGCTTTCATTTGGTGGTATTTCATTTTGCTGACATTTTTACTTTTTTGCTATTAATAAAAATTTAACGCCATTTTTGCAAAAAAATGACATTTTAAGCTTTCTGTTTTAAATGTTTTTAAAAAAAACATTTCTATATAAATTTTTCTCTAAATTTATTGTTTATTGTTCTATATGTCTTTTTTAAAAAAAAATGCAATAAGTATATATTTATTGGTTTGGGTAAAAGTTATAGCGTTTACAAACTATGGTGCAAAAAAGTGAATTTCCGCATTTTGAAGCAGCTCTGACTTTCTGAGCACCTGTCATGTTTCTTCAGGTGCCAGAATGTCAGGATAGTATAAATACCCCCCAAATGACACCATTTTAGAAAGAAGACACCCCAAAGTATTCGAGGAGGGGCATTGTGAGTTCATGTATCATTTCATTTTTTTTTCACAAGTTAGCGGAAAATGACACTTTCTGAGGAAAAAAAATAAATAATAAAGTTTCCATTTCTGCTAACTTCTGGCAAAAAAAATAAAAAATCTCCCACAGACTCACTATGCCCCTCAGTGAATTTTGTAAACGCTATAACTTTTACCCAAACCAATAAATATACACTTATTGTATTTTTTTTTTATCAAAGACATGTAGAACAATAAATTTAGAGAAAAAATTATATAGAAATGTAGTTTTCTTTGAAAAATTTTACAACAGAAAGTGAAAAATGTCATTTTTTGCAAAAATTTTGGTCATTTTTGATTAATAGCAAAAAAAAAATGTCAGCAGCAATGAAATACCACCAAATGAAAGCTCTATTAGTGAGAAAAAAGGAGGTAAAATTCATTTGGGTGGTAAGTTGTATGACGGAGCAATAAACCGTGAAAGTAGTGTAGTGCAGAATTGTAAAAAGTGGCCTGGTCATTAATGGTGTTTAAGTTAGGGGGCCTGATGTGCTTAATTTTAATGTAATCAAAATAAAGGCTACTTTTTAATGGTGGTAATCTGTGAAATATTACTGTCTTCTATACCACTACTGTGGACCATACCTTCTGGCAGGTTATTGTCTTAGCTGTGAAATATTTTTTTCCTCAACAAATACTAAATCTGAAATCACTAGTTGAGAAAAAATCAATTTGCTCTATCAGGAAGGCATGACGATGGTAAGCAATCCCTTGTCATTTATTCCAGCAGTAGCATGGCCCCAATTCTGCATGAGACCCTGTAACAGATTGACCTTGGTATATTAATTTATGTTCGGCTGTCTGTACACCCCCATTCATTTACCAAACCAATTATGTGTGAGACGTCTGTTGTATTTTGCTCACCCTGTGCCCATTATTGTTGCAGGGTATGTAAATGTATTGATTGTCTGTGCCTCCTCCCTTTTCCTGTCCCATTGTTTCCCAAGAGCCGGGCGGTGTCCCAGGGACCCTGCAAGACCTGTTTAAACTAGCTGCTTTATCCCTCCTAGACCTCCCATTGGCCCTTGCTATTGTCTCCCCTTCCTTGTATTATTGTAATCTATGTACTATTGATTGTAAATGAGGCTGTTGGAGGTTTTAAACATGTGTGCCATTCCTAGTAAAGTCAGTTGACTCCCAAAACTGTGTGTCGTCCAGTTACTGGGGAATTGTCTCGATGGACATTAACCTGCTTCTTCAGCTACAAGGGGATTTAAGCGGAGATTTTGATGCTATGTCTTGGAGCTCCGCAACAATTGGTGGCAAGCAGCGGGATACAAGCCCTGCAGCAGAAGGAAGCAGCGTTTGAATGGAACCGTGAATGGAGACGAACTATGCTGATTTAAAATGGACAACATTGAAGGAATTGCTGAACTGACCGAGGGAGACCGGGCACGCAGTATGGCTACAGAAACCAGAGAGTCAGAGTTCGACAGAGAGGTGAAACGCAGGCTAGCATTTTATGGAAAGAATCCCTCCATAGAGCTGGTACAGGCAACCATGAACCAGGTGGATGGCTTGATCACTGCAAGGGAGGAGAGAGAGAACCAACTCCGGATAGCAGAGCAGCGGGCATTGGAAAGACCGCCAACTATTACTTCGGCTCCAGAACCCAAAGTCAAGGTACCGCATGATGCGTTTAAAAATTTGTGGAGGCCGAGGACCGAGATCGACGGCTTTCTGCAGGACTTTGACCGGCAGTGCAGGCTACACCAGGTACCCCCAGCAGACTGGGTAAGGATCCTCGCTGGTAAGCTCTCCAGCCGTGCAGCGGAGGCATATAGAGCTGTACCTGACGAGGAGATTGCAGACTATACCCGGGTGAAAGAGGTAATTTTGGCAAGATATGCGTTCACCCCAGAAGCCTACAGGAGACGATTCAGGGACACTAAAAAACAGGAAAAATACTCATACACAGAGTGGGCATGCCGCATGCAGAGGGCAGACCTGGCCTGGCTACAGGCAAGCCAAGCTATTTCAGCGGAGGAAATTACCCAGCTGGTCCTACTGGAACAATTTTTCAATGGACTAAATCCAGAAGTGTAGGAGTGGGTAAGGGACCGGAAACCTACCACTCTATCCAACGCAGTTAGACAGGCGGATGACTACCAGGATGCCCGCAGACAATCCAGAGTAAGCTTCAGACCCAATCCCAGACCAATACACCCTAACCCTGGGCCACCAACATCCCAATGCATGGAGATCCTGCCTAGTATCCCAGCAAACAGATACCCTAATCACAGCGCCATACAGTGCCATGCCTGCAAAAGTTTGGGCATTATCAGAGGGACTGTACCCAGAACCGAAACCAGGCTGCATGGATCCGTCCAGGTCCCCCCTCCAGCACGGGCAGCCGCCCACTACTACCATACTGGAGGCTGTCCCGCTTAACATCAGAGCAGAGGATCCAGAAGAACACTGGGGTGTTCTACACGAGGCAGACCCAATACAGGCGGAGACTGATAATCGACAGCGTCACAGGCAGACAGTTATCCTCAACGGCAAGGAGACCCAGGGGCTGCGCGATTCCGGTGCCACCCTCACCCTGGTGCGACGACATCTGGTTCCAGAGAAAGACCGCACTGGGGGTTCTAGTAGCTGTACGGGTGGCTGGAGGGACCATCCACAGATTACCCACAGCCAGGGTACATCTACATTGGGGTGTGGGGGCGGGAATGGTTAATATTGGGTTGATAAAAGACCTACCCGCTGATGTTTTGCTGGGAAATGATCTTGGCCCGATGACTTCCGCGTTTGTACCACCCCAGGGTATCAACGAGACCTATCCCGTTACCACCAGGTCACAGGCCCACTCCATGAACAACCCGGCACACTCTGAGGTCCAGGTAAGAACCCTTCCCACAACATTCACCCTATCCCCTGGGATACCCCTGCAGCATTTGGGCAGGAATCCCTTAGTGGCCCTACGTTGCAGGTTTATAAGGATAAAGTTAACCAGGCCCAGACCGGAATAGAAGGAGAGAGATATTCTTGGCAGCAGGGGTTGTTGTATCGGGACTCTGAAAGGGTCACAGCAGGGTCCCCACCTATCCCCACCCGACAGCTAGTAGTCCCACAGAACTACAGGAGGGAGTTATTACAGATCCACCAACGTTTGGTGGACCGGCTGCTTGATGGCTTCCAAGATTATGCCTGTGCATACTTGGATGACATTGCTATTTATAGTGAAACCTGGGAAGAGCATCTGAGACACGTAAGTGCGGTGATTGACCGCATCAGAGAGGCTGGCCTAACCCTAAAACCCAGCAAGTGCCATATTGGGATGGCAGAAGTACAATACCTAGGACACCGGGTGGGTTGTGGGAAGCAAAAGCCTGAGCCCGCTAAAGTAGAGGCAGTAGCCCAGTGGCCAACCCCCCGCACCAAAACTCAGGTGTTAGCCTTCCTAGGGACCGCGGGCTATTATCGGAAATTTGTCCCAAACTATAGTACCCTGGCCAAACCCCTCACTGACCTCACCAAAAAGAACCTCCCCCGCCAAGTCGTCTGGACCCCAGAGTGTGAGCAGGCATTCCAACAGCTCAAGCAGGCCCTTGTTAATAGTCCTGTACTCGCTGCTCCCAACTCATCGAAAAGATTCCTCGTTCACACAGATGCGTCAATGTTGGGATTGGGAGCGGTACTGAGCCAAGTTGGAGAAGATGGCGGGGAACATCCCGTAGCTTACTTGAGCCGGAAGCTTCTACCCAGGGAAGTGAGCTACGCAGCCATCGAGAAGGAATGCCTGGCTGTGGTGTGGGCCCTAAAGAAGCTTCAACCCTACTTGAATGGACAGCAGTTCACATTACTCACGGATCACAACCCATTAGTATGGCTAAATCGTGTGGCAGGGGACAATGCCCGGTTGTTGCGCTGGAGCTTGGCGTTAAAACCATACGATTTTACAATTCACTACCGCCCGGAAACAAAATGGAAATGCTGACGGGTTATCACGACAAACTGAACTGGAAAAGGGATCCGTGAGTACTCTCCAGACATCCCCAAGCCGATCCGTTGGGGATCAGACTGTGTATGCTGGCTTGTGGTTAAGAGGAGCAGTATAACAGATTGACCTTGGTATATTAATTTATGTTCGGCTGTCTGTACACCCCCCATTCATTTACCAAACCAATTATGTGTGAGTCACCAGACGTCTGTTGTATTTTGCTCACCCTGTGCCCATTATTGTTGCAGGGTATGTAAATGTATTGATTGTCTGTGCCTCTTCCCTTTTCCTGTCCCATTGTTTCCCAAGAGCCGGGCGGTGTCCCAGGGACCCTGCAAGACCTGTTTAAACTAGCTGCTTTATCCCTCCTAGACCTCCCATTGGCCCTTGCTATTGTCTTCCCTTCCTTGTATTATTGTAATCTATGTACTATTGGTTGTAAATGAGGCTGTTGGAGGTTTTAAACGTGTGTGCCATTCCTAGTAAAGTCAGTTGACTCCCAAAACTGTGTGTCGTCCAGTTACTGGGGAATTGTCTCGTGGACATTAACCTGCTTCTTCAGCTACAAGGGGATTTAAGCGGAGATTTTGATGCTATGTCTTGGAGCTCCGTAACAGACCCCTAACAAGATTTTATTCTAACAAGATGGAACAGACAACCCTGGCTCAGAAAATAAAGTTTTCCTGAAGTCAAAAGATCCCTGGAATGGTGGCTCCTGGAGAAAAACATAATAAACTGTATTTTCCGGAGACAAGAGCAGATGGTTTTCCATGACAGTGTCTTGGAATGGGGGCCCATATTGATCAGCAATCATACCAGGTGAAGTGGTCCAGGACTGTCAGACAGCAGTCGTCAAACTTCAGAGAATTACTGGCCATCTGGGAGGCTTTGAAAGCTACACAGATTTGAAGGATCTCCACGTCCTAGTGCACTCAGGCAACTCTACTGGAGTAGCTTTAATTAGAGCATCAGGGTGGAACGAGACATGGCCGCCTTCAGAATCTTTCAAAACAAATATTCAGTTCCATTAAGACTATATTCTTGGTGGCAATTTCTTCAGCTAGACTTGTCTTTGAACTTCAGTTTTTTAATTCAGAACCTTTTCTGAGAATTTTGAAGAAAAATGAATCTTTATAGATGATTCCACAATATAGACGTAAGGCAGGCTGCCTAACAATACATGGAGGCAACAAAGGATTGGAGAATTGATAAAAACTTGTTTATACAGTTTTGTGCTCTAAAGAAAGGAAAGAAGGCGGCAAAATGTTCTATTTCCCGCTGAATAAGATCTGCCATTGCGGAGGCCTTTAAAGCAGAAGGAAAGGAGGCTCCTCCTTTCCGTAGGGCTCATTTAACAGAAGCCATCTCAGCATCATGGGTGGAAAGATCTGCAGCCTCTCTAGAACAGATTTGTAGACCTCAACATGGAAGAGGTCCCATACTTTTTCTAAGCATTATAAACTGGATGTTTTCGCAAGTGAGGATATGGCCTTTGGACGGAAAGTCCTTTGTGTGTTGTCCCTCCCTAAGTATTCTCTTTGTTAGTTCTTAGAATGTGCTGTCATTCAGTGACTAGGGAAATGAGTATAACACTCCCTGGTAATTTGGTTTCCTAGAAGTCTACATGACAGCACGATTCCCACCCTATTTTTCTATTTTTATGTTTTGCTATGTTATTCCTTTATCTATGGGTTTCTGTTAAAAATACTCATGGGGAGGGCCGTACATAAAAATCATTGGGCCCCATAGCAAGAGTCAGAATTGGGCCCCTAACTCCGCCCATTACCCACCCCTGGCTCCTCCCCTGTCACACCCATTTGCTAATAAATAAAGAAATACAATGTATAAAAAACCCTTTGAAACCGTTACCGATAAATCTTTTTTTTTAATTGCAGGGAACTGCATTCCTCTGCCTTCACTCACAGGTGCCATGATCAGCATTGATCGTGGCACCTGAGGGGTTAAATGATGGGGGCGGTGCACTGTGCAGAGACATTACATCATATTTGACTGATATCAGCCGCTCCTCTTATAACGTTCTAGCGCTGATATAACCTTCAGAGACATTACATTATATGTGACTGATATCAGCCGCTCCTCTTATAACGCTCCAGCACTGAGACATTACATCATACATGGGGGATGAGGGCTGGGAAAATTTGAAATGCCACTGATGGGGGAGGGGTCACTAGGAGACATAACTTCTTAGGAGCTTTGTATGAAGTATAGGTGAGATAGTCAGTGGGCAGATGTCTGTGAGGGACTGGAACAATAGGGACACAAGATGTGCAGGGGCAGCAGTTTCAGGACTCTAACTTCCCTCCCAACGTTAACTTTCCCCATTGCTGCTGTGTAGGAGGACCAGTGAGGGACTGAACCTTATACTGGAGGCACAGTAACCTACCCCAGTGCTGCTGTGTGGAGTAGTAGGAGGAACAGTGAGAGAACTGAACATTATACGGGAGGCACAGTAACACAGGAGGTCAGAAAGAGCAGCGTCTCCATTATCTCCTGCTGCTGCCTCGGCCCCTCTGGCTCCACCCCCTCCTCACACATGAAGGAATATCACACTGCAGAGAGGAGGGGGAAACTGTCTGCTCATGTGGGGTCTGTGAAGTTTAGTTTGGACGAAGGAACAAGCCCTGCAAGGTATTGTGCTGTCACTTTCACCAAAGTAAAACTAAATGCAGTCCAGCAGCAGAGAACAGCAGTGGTAGTAGCTGGGAGCCAGCCACTGACAGTATAGTAACTGCTCTTCTGGTGGCCCTGGCTGTAGTATGATAGAGAGGATGGGCCTGCAGTGTGATCAGTGTGTGATATCGCAAACTGCCTGTCCTGCTGCTCTCTCTCACTAGTATACAATCCTAGTGAGAGCGCAGCAGGGCCGGCAGTCTGATCAGATAGGGGAAGTGGGGGAGCAGGGCCTGCATGATAGAGATGGGAAGTTCGGATCTTTTACATGAATCGATTCATTTGAATCAGTTCATTCAAATGAACCGATTCATGAATCGAATCTTCGATTCACTTGCTGAGTCGGCTGACTCAGCTGTTGGCTAACAAGGACGTGAGCCGAAACTTAGCCTGCGCATGCACAGTTGATCGAATCTTTGATTCACTTGCTGAAGTCGGCTCTCATCTGACTCGGGCTGACAAGGAAACTCAGGACAGGAGCTGTAGTGCGCAATGTCACCCAGTCTACAGTACCAACTACCAAGTGAATGTGAATATGTGATAACAGTAACACTGGCTGATCACTCAGACATAAAATAGTACACAGTCCACACATCACACAGGAAAATAATACTGTGCAATTTGTGCAAGATTTTCTAATAAACCTGAAATTTCTGTATAAAGAAAGCCTATCGCCAGTAAGGATGGTTTTAAGAAAGAGAAGCAAAATATGGATTTATTTTGAGGAAGTAGGTCCACAGAAGGCAAAATGCAAGATCTGCAAGAATATTTTTTCAGGGCAAGCAGGATCAACTTCTTTTAACTCAAAGAATCGAATGAGGCTATAACTAAGTAGAATCATTTGATTCTTTTAACTAGTAGACTCATTCGATTCTTAGACTGTGTATGACTCAGTGCTGCTTGCTTCAGATGTGATTTGTTGCAGGGTGGGGAAGGGAGGGGCTGGCAGAAGCCTGGCTTCCACTCTAGGATCATATTACACAAGACCTGCTGCTAGAGTATCTGTAAAGAATAAATCAAGGCAACTGCTGCTAGAGTCTCTGCTATTGCTATGCTATGTACTGAGTCTGACTGAGCTGTTTCAAACCTCAAGTTCAGTGAAAAGAATCGATTCAAAAGAACAATTCGTTCATGAACCGGATATCACTACTGCATGAGCCCCAGATAGGGATGGAATGCCCGGCGATAACTGCAGGGCAGAAGTAGGGGCAAGGCCTTCGATGCACTCCGGGTCCCCCTCCCACGGGCCCTATAGCAGCTGCGTGGTCTACCTATATTGGTGGTACACCACTGCTCGTGGGGAGGGGGCATGGCTTGGAAGCCAGAGAAGATGGCCACTTGAGTTAAAGCTCTTGGTCTCCACTGTTAGAACTGGACAGTTATCTACTGCTATACAGTGCTGGTGGGGAAAACAACCAAAGGGAAGAAGCCCAAAGCCACCCAGAACCCCCTTGACAACTTCTCATACCCTCGACACCTTTGTGGTGCGCTCCGCTCTACCAGACACAGCTGGACCTAGGCTCCCTGCACCTCCTAGCCACGTGTCATGACTGCCACACACTCCAAGTGCTCCTGTTTCTGCTGCCACTCCCTTGAAGGGAGAAAACATTTTATACCACACAGCCATGACAAAATACCAGGCTAGGCAGACCAAAGAGACGGTTACTCTGTCCCCATGACAATATGAATTGAGCGACCCTCCTAATGATTCTTTAGGGGATACCGTCTGTCTTTCTAACTTGGTTGTCCAAGACCCTTGGGATGGGGCCTCTGACTGCCCCACAGACGCAGAATCTTCTGCGCCTAAAAAACCTATGACGCATTCCGTTTAAAAAAAAAAATGCTTAAAAGATTACCCACAAAGGAGGACTTTAAGGGTCCCATAGCTGAAGTTAGAGATGCTTGCAAGATGTAAATTTCATCCCTTTGCCATGACCTCAGAGCAACAAAGCAATGGTGGACAGAATTGACGCTGTGGAAACAGCTCATGATGATCTATGCACATATATTTTTCGACTTTATAAGTCAATCGCCTGTCAATCACAAGTGCTCCTTGAGACCACCCGTCATATAGAAGATTTGGATATTAGGGTGCGTAGAAATAATATATGGATTAGGGGACTGCCTAAAGCAACAATTGTAGAAGATCTTAAAGAGACTGTGACCTCACTGTTTAATAATGCTTGGGAACTCCCCACTAAACAGATACAGCTTGACAGGGCACATCGGGCCCTACGGCTCAACCTCGTGACATCATCTGTTGCGTCCATGACTTTAAAACTAAATAGGCCATTATGGCTGCAGCTCTCTCTCTACCCACCATTGAATTTTATGGCACTACTATTAGCGAAAAGAAAATCGCCTATCTCTGGGGCTTTCCATTTGCTCTCATGATCTCTTCATAGGGGATCCTACGCATATTTACCAGCCTTCTGCTCTGCATTGTCCTTAGTCCCTCTGGATATTCCAGATTGGGAAATCATCTCAGCTCCACCAGCCTTGGACCCGATATGAACACCAATCCCGGATCTCTAGCTCGATATAGACACCTGTGCAGAGGAAATGGCTTTGTCCCTCACCTCGCAAGTCTCCAACCAACTTGGCGAGTTCTGAAGACCCTGACTGAACTGTTTTTAGGCTTCTCATAGCCACCTCTACTTTCCTTCAAGCCCCTTAGTGGTTAGGTTTGCTTTGTTTTGTGGAGATATGTCTCTCATTTTCCACAATTCTTCTCAAGTGTTGATACGAAATGGTTCACTGCGGCTCTCCGCATCTTCCTTTTCATTAATCCCTTAATCTCCATATTCCAATATGTGGAATGGAGTGCGGGTTAATGATGTTTGCTTTATTGTTGCCCTACTTTAGGATATTGTTCCCTGACTACTGTGGGGAGTCGCTCTGGTAGAGGCTGAGGCAAAACAAGGAGTCCAGAATGTGCAATAAACAGTGTTTTATTCACACTGACACAAAAATAAGCGACAAACAGTCTCTTGGTGGTAATTCATGCACATCAGAAATAAGGAGGCAAAACAAAACAGGCCAACACAGGTTCAGTCACCTGGGAGGTTTAGGTGCAGGTTCGCACCAGGCTGTCGGCCCAGCCGCAGGAGAATCCACCTTCAGGGTGCCAGGAACAACAACACCTCCTTGCTGAGCTCTTTCCTCGAAGTCAGAGAACTCCACAGCCCTGTTTGCAGCTCCAGGACAATCACCACACAGCTGCTAAGGAGGCTGCCTTTTAAAGGTCCGGATAAAGTCCGGCCTGGACCGTGGGGAGTAGGCACCCACCCAACTCTTTGCCTACTCCCAGTAAGAGCCGGCCCGGATTAGCTTTGCAGCCAAACTAATTAACAAAGTCAAGCAGCACTAGCTGCTGCAGACACATAAAACCCGGCTCTCACCTCACCGAGGCCAGGAACCTCAGTGACACGTACCTGCCATCGACTATGATACCTTGCACCCTCTTACACTACCTATTGGCTAATGCAACTTGTTTCTTGTCCTGTTCTTTTGTCTTCCCCACTTTCCTTTTGTGTTTCTCTTTTATGGCCACTTGAACAGTGAGCTTCGACATAGTAACATAGTTTATAAGGCCGAAAAAAGACATCTGTCCATCCGGTTCGGCCTGTTATCCTGCAAGTTGATCCAGAGGAAGGCAAAAAAAAAACCTGTGAGGTTGAAGCCAATTTTCCCCACTTAAGGGGAAAAAAAATTCCTTCACAACTCCAATCAGGCAATCAGAATAACTCCCTGGATCAAAGACCCATCTCTTGTAGCTATAGCCTGTAATATGATTACACTCCAGAAATACATCCAGGCCCCTCTTGAGCTCTTTTAGTGAACTCACCATCACCACCTCCTCAGGCAGAGAGTTCCATAGTCTCACTGCTCTTACAGTAAAGAATCCTCTTCTATGTTTGTGTACAAACCTTCTTTCCTCCAGACGCAGAGGAAGTCCCCCTGTCACAGTCACAGTTCTAGGGATAAATAGATGATGGGACAGATCTCTGTACTGACCCCTGATATATTTATACATAGTTATTAGATCTCGCCTCCGTAGTCTTTTTTCTAAACTGAATAACCCTAATTTTGATAATCTTTCAGGGTACTGTAGTCCATCCATTCCAGATATTACTTTAGTTGCCCTCCTCTGAACCCTCTCCAGCTCTGCTATGTATGCCTTGTTCACAGAAACTCAGAACTGTACACAGTACTCCATGTCTGGTCTGACTAGTGATTTGTAAAGTGGTAGGACTATGTTCTCATCATGGGCATTTATGCCCCTTTTGATGCAACCCATTATCTTATTGGCCTTGGCAGCAGCTGCCTGACACTGGTTTTTACAGCTTAGTTTGCTGTTCACCAAAATAACTAGGTCCTTTTCCATGTCAGTGTTACCCAGTGTTTTACCATTTAGTATGTACGGGTGACTTGCATTATTCCTTCCCATGTGCATAACCTTACATTTGTCAGTGTTAAACCTCATCTGCCACTTCTCTGCCCAAGCTGCCAATCTATCCAGATCCATCTGTAACAGTATACTGTCCTCTTCCGTGTCAATTACTTTACACAGTTTAGTGTCATCTGGAAAAATTTATATTTTACTGTTCAAGCCTTCTACAAGATCATTAATAAATATATTGAAGAGAAAAGGGCCCAATACTGACCCCTGAGGTACTCCACTAGTAACGGTGACCCAATCTGAGTGTGTATCGTCAATAACTACCCTCTGTTTTCTATCACTGAGCCAGTTACTTACCCACATACAGACATTTCCTCCCAGTCCAAGCCTTCTCATTTTATATACTAAACTTTTATGCGGTACAGTGTCAAACGCTTTGGAGAAGTCCAGATATACAACATCCATTGTTCCATAGCATCTCTTAGAAAACCTTCAAACAGTTTAACCACAACAGATGTTAAACTTACCGGCCTATAGTTTCCGGGCTCTGTTTTTGGACCCTTTTGAATATTGGCACCACATTTGCTATGCGCCAATCCTGTGGAACACTCCCTGTCAGTATAGAGTCCTTAAATATCAGAAATAAGGGTCTGGCTATGACATTACTTATTTCTCTACACTAAAGACAACTACAGAGGTTATTCTCACCACCTCTCCGCATGATGACATGGGAGAAAAAAAAACGGCAACAGCAAGGCAAACTAGACTTTTATTTTGATCAGTAAAGACATAGGGAAGAGTTGGGCCCTCCATTCCCGGTGTCCCTGTCTGGATCCCGTGGCTCAGCTTCCCTGCTGATTAATGCCTACCCAGCTCCTGCCTCTCCAGCGGTCGCTCCAGAAAATAAGCAAGGTACAGAGCTGATTTGAGCCCCGTCGACCACTGCGGGGAAACAACAAAGGCCTCCCAAACAAGGCAAACCGTGTCGAGAAGGACAAGGAAACAACTCCACATCACACTCTCTCACGTGGCAGGCGCCATATTTGTCTTCCACAAGCAGTCCAGAGAAGCAAAGGCTGCGGCTCCAAGAGACCTCCGCTTATTCTCCGGCAGTGAGTGAGTACCCTGTTTCCCCAACCAACCAACCTGCCTACGGAACCCTACTTAAAGAGATGTTAATGGGAGTAAGCAAATCTCTACATGATGACCTTCAATCTATGATATCCCCCATACAGTCTACTACCCAGAGTATTCCACATTGAGAAAAGATAGGGAAGTTCGCATCCTCTTACAACAATCTAGTTGATCCCCACAATGAGCTTTTTGGAGAAAATAAAAGCTAAAATTAATGACCTTGAGGACATGTTCCGCAGGAATAATATCAAATAACGGGGCATCCCTGAGGAGATCCCAAATGTGGAACTCAAACAATACCTCTGTTCACTCTTGCAATCCCTCACTGCTCAGGATGTGGTCATTGACAGAGCCCAAGGCCGCCATCAGGGGGTACAGCAAGTACCCCAGTAAGGGCCCAGACCCTGTGGGGCCCGGCCGGTCCTGAGCCTTTTTTTTTGTGGCCTTGCGCTGGCTCTGCTGGGAGAGGGCCCAGTAGCGGGAGCAGGTCACAGGGAGAGGAACACTTCCATTGTGGAAGCGTTCATCTCCATAGTTATCTGTATCGCCCTCCTCAGGACAGCGATACAGATGGCTGTGCTGCGGCAGGGCAAAGGAGGGAGAGGCATCTTCCTTCCCTCTTCCTCTGATAGGCTGCCAGCACAAGGCCCGCAGCCTATCAGAAGCCTTTGCAGGCGGCGTGATGACGTCATCGTGCCGCCTGAGCAGTACAGCTCGGGACACAGGCCGGAAGAGGCCTGCATCGCATGGCAGTCTGGAGTGGAGGTAAGTAAGTAAGTAAGTTTTTTTTTTTTTAATACAGTCGCACATGGGGGATTGGGGGGAGCAGGAGGCACTTTATACTGCTCCTGTGTCCATGATCCAGTCCTGCTCTTGTGTCAATGTTCTAGTCTTGCTCCAGTGGCATAGCTAAAGGCTATTGGCTCCTGGTTTAAATTACAGTTTGGGGGGAACATGGGGGGAGCAGGAGGTACTTGATACTGGCACATGGGGGGTGCATTGCCACTTGATACTAGCACATGGGGGGTTGGCACTTGATACTGGCACGTGGGGGGGAGGCACTTGATACTGGCACATGGGGGTGCATTGGCACTTGATACTGGCACATGGGGGGGTTTGTCACTTGATACTGGCACATGGGGGGTTGGCACTTGATACTGGCACATGGGGGAAAGAGAGGCACTTGTTACTGACACATGGGGGGTTGGCACTTGTTAGTGGCACATGATTGGGGGCATCTTTGGGTGGCACTTGTTACTGGCAAACTATTATCGGGCATTATGGGGCCTTCTACTAAGGCCACAAAGACGGGGTATTTTATATGTGGGGCTCTGTGTGGTACTAGTATTATCAGGGGTATTATCTGCAGTATAGTATTGGGGACCACAGGGGCACAGTATTGGGGGTAGTAGGATGATTTGTCCAGAAGATGGGAGGATGATGGAAAAGTAGTAAACTAAGATTTTTTTAAATTATCAAACTGCAGAGACAGAAAATGGCGACAAAATGGTTGTCTGGTCTGAAGGTCTGAAAGGAGAAGACGAGGACAGAGAAAATCTACATCAAAGGAGTAGAGATGGCTCGAACTATCTGCCGGCGAACATAGCTTGTTCGCGTTCGCCGCGGCGGGCGAACATATGCGATGTTCGGTCCGCCCCCTATACATCATCATTGAGCAAACGTTGACCCTGTACCTCACAGTCAGCAGACACATTCCAGCCAATCAGCAGCATACCCTCCCTCCCAGACCCTCCCATCTCCTGGACAGCATCCATTTTGATTCATTCGGAAGCTGCAGTCTTAGTGAGAGGAGGGACAGTGTAGCTGCTGATTTAATTGAGAAATCGATAGCTAGGCTAATGTATTCAGTGTCCACTCCAGTCCTGAAAGACTCATCTGATCTCTGCTATAAGGACAGCGTCCTGATAGCACTCCTCAAAAGCCCTTTAGGGCTGTTACATTAGACTGCTTTTTTTTCCCCTCCATATATATGTGCAGTTGCCTGGCCTGCCCGTGTGTGAGGAGCTGCAGGTCCACAGACTGTAGTGTGCCTACTGCCAATGCCAATCACTCATACTGTGTGGCAAAGGACTTTGCATCAAAAAAGCCATTTAATTTTTACACTTTAGTCTAATTTCAGTTGCTTGCCTGCTGCCAGTGTGTGTCAGGCAGACTTCCACTGACTGTAGTGTGCCCACTGCCAGCGCCCACCACTCATACCGTGTGGCACAGGACTTTGCATCAAAAATGGCATTTCATTTTTACACTTTAGTCTAATTTCAGTTGCTTGCCTGCTGCCAGTGTGTGTCAGGCCGACTTCCACTGACTGTAGTGTGCCCACTGCCAGTGCCCTCAACTCATACCGTGTGGCACAGGACTTTGCATCAAAAAAAGGCATTTAATTTTTACACTTTAGTCTAATTTCAGTTGCTTGCCTGCTGCCAGTGTGTGTCAGGCCAACTTCCACTGACTGTATTGTGCCCACTGCCAGTGCCCACCACTCATACCGTGTGGCACAGGACTTTGCATCAAAAAAAGGCATTTAGTTTTTACACTTTAGTTTAATTTCAGTTGCTTGCCTGCTGCCAGTGTGTGTCAGGCTGAATTCCACTGACTGTATTGTGCCCACTGCCAGTGCCCACCACTCATACCGTGTGGCACAGGACTTTGCATCAAAAAAAGGCATTTAATTTTTACACTTTAGTCTAATTTCAGTTGCTTGCCTGCTGCCAGTGGGTGTCAGGCCGACTTCCAGTTACTGTAGTGTGCCCACTGCCAGTGCCCACCACTCATACAGTGTGGCACAGGACTTTGCATCAAAAAAAGGCATTTCATTTTTACTCTTTAGTCTAATTTCAGTTGCTTGCCTGCTGCCAGTGTGAGTCAGGCCGACTTCCACTGTCTGTAGTGTGCCCACTGCCAGTGCCCACCACTCATACTGTGTGGCACAGGACTTTGCATCAAAAAAAGGCATTTCATTTTTACACTTTAGTCTAATTTCAGTTGCTTTCCTGCTGCTAGTGTGTGTCAGGCCGACTTCCACTGACTGTATTGTGCCCACTGCCAGTGCCCTCCACTCATACCGTTTGGCACAGGACTTTGCATCAAAAAGGCATTTCATTTT
>JAKVIS010002306.1:0-24168 GCA_033119425.1 Bufotes viridis | reverse complement strand
TCAGGATTTTTCCGGCATAGAGACCCGACGACGCATCTCTATGCCGGAAAACCAAAACGCCAGTGTGAAAGGACCCTACACAGTCACCATATTTTTCGCCCTACAAGATGCACCTAGGTTGTAACAAAGAAAAATAAGAGAAAAAAAAATGATTTTTCATCTGATCTGAGGTCTGATTAAAAAAAAAAAATGTCTTATTTTTCGCTAGCAGAGAAAAAAATAGAAAAAATATATTTTTCACCAGACCTCAGATCAGACTCCCCAATTCTCATCTGACCTAAAATAAGATCCCCAAACCTCATCAGACCTCCAAATCAGACCCCCAATGCTCGTATCAGACAACACAAATCAGACTCCCAGTGCTCAGACCCCCCCGTTCTCAGACCTGACCAACCCATGCTCAGATCAGACCTCCATTGCCCAGATCAGGACCCCTCCCGCATGCTCAGATCAGAACCTCCCGTGCTTAGAACAGACCCGCATACTCAGTTATATAATTTAAAAAAAATCTCTTCCCTCTCCTGATCAGGCACTGGTCTCCTGTTCGGGCAGCTGCTACTTTGCAGGTCTGACACGCTCTTCCCTATGACATGATGAGCACAGCATCGGGTCATAGTGCATGTCTTCACGTACTACGTTCTCACACTGTGTGCATCAGGACGTAGTGGAGAGTGAGCTGGAGCTGCAAAGTAGCAACGGTGCCCGATCAGGAAAAAATATCTGAGCATGGGGTGGAGAGTGAGCCAGCCGGACTGCTTCCTAGCTCCACAGCAAGAGCCGCACTTGAAGAAGCAAAGAGCCACATGTGGCTCAAGAGCCACAGGTTGGCCACCCCTGCTCTAGGTGTAATGACAACGCCCACGTTGCTCCTAGAGGGGGCTCTGATCGGTTAGCATGGCAACCAGGACTCTGGTAAACTGTAAAAAAAAAAAAAAAAAGTGCACCAAAATATTAAGTATAAATCACCGCCTTTCCCAATTTTACATATAAAATAGATAAACAATAAATAAATAAAATATTACATATCGCCGCGTCCGAAAAGTCCAAACTATTAAAAAAATCCTCTTTTATGTGGTGAACGTGCGCACCGTTAAAGAAAAAAATAATATAAAATAAAAACTACACGATTCGCCATTTTCTTCTAGTCGCCTTGTCCCCCCCCAAAATAGGATAGGACTGTTGTATTATGGCCCGGCCGTTCCATAAAATGTGGAATGCACGTGACTTTTTTTGGCGTTTTATTTTTTTCGCGTGGTATCGAGTATTGCAATACTTTCTTGTGGTATCGAAACCGAACCAAAATTTTGGTATCGCAGCAACTCTAGTGCGCATGCCCCGGCCCAGCGAGGGAGACCGCAGGCATCGCAAGATCGCTGGATCGCAATGGAAAGAAGGCGAACACCAAGGGAACAGAAGGGCCGGCTGAGGCAGAGGATGGGGCGGGTATATGAGCCCAAGAGGCAGAGCAGCCTGGGCTCCAACGTGGTGGACGCCGCCCCTGGGCACTTGCGAACCCTCATTTACATATGAACCAAAGTGCGTTTTTGCCTGTTTTGAAGCTCAACTGAAACAAAGAAAGGTACCATTTCAATCATCTATGGTTAGGCTACAGCGCTATGTGAACTGTTTAAAATGTGAAAATGTGGTGACAGACTCCCTTTAAGTTTTTTTATTTTCTTAATTCCCAGAGAACCCCTTAAAGGCGTTGTCTCACTTCAACAAATAGTATTTATTATTTAGAGGATGTTCATACAAGGCACTTACTAATGTATTGGGATTGTCCATCTTGCTTCCTTTGCTGGCTGGATTCATTTTTCCATCACATTATACACTGCTCGTTTCCATGGTTACGACCACCCTGCAATCCAGCAGCGGTGGCCGTGCTTGCGCCCTATAGGAAAAAGTGCCGACCTCTCTGGTGGCCGGGACCGTTGGAGCGCACATAGGCTGCTGCTTTTTTCCCCATAGTGTGCAAGCACGACCACTGCTGCTGGATCGTAGGGTGGTCGTAACCATGGAAACGAGCAGTGTATAATAAGATGGAAAAATGAATCCAGCCAGCAAAGGAGGCAATATGGACAATACATTAATAAGTGCCTTGTATTAACTTTCTCTACATAATCAACCCCTTTAAGGAGCTATCCTGGGGATAGGTCATCAGTATTAGCCACCCAGGCAACCCCTTTAATTCTTTATTGGCTTTTTGCCAAAAATCAGCACTTTCATACCAAAAAAAAATGCAGTGTAAATCACTCCAAACAAATGGTGCGTGTGAATCCATTCCTAATCGTAAAGATTTGGCCCACACCAGCTGGGGGCGTCTCCTCAGAAGCGCATGGGTAGCAGGGTTTTATTGACCCAGGACAGGAACCCGTCGCATTGTCCGGACCTTTTTCGCCATTCTCCTGCTTTGATTGTTTGGTTTGCTGCTTCTCGATATAAGCCGGCTGTGAAGGAAGAGGATGTAATTTGCGAATGGATGTGCTTATCTCACCGTAACATGACTAAAGGGGCAGCACTGTCTAGTCCTTGGTGAGAAGATTATTGACTGTCCTTATATTTGATGGAAGGTCGAGCTAAAGCTGGGCATACACGTTTAGATACCTCCTGCCCCCCAATACACACGCAAGCTGTGCTTTCAGTGGGGAGAACAGAGAAAGCTGCTGCTAGACGCCTCTGTGAACAAAAAGATTGGGCATGTTCAAATTCATAATGCCCAATCCTTATTTCTTCCCTTGTCATTTCCCGTTGGGGATAGTTGGGACGTCACCAGGCGCCTTAGATGGTGAGCTGGTCCCACTGAAATCAGCAGGTGCTGCCAGCAGTTGTCTAATGTGTATGATGGGGTTGTCCAGGATTTGGATATTGATGTCCTATCCACATGATATGCCTGTGGTATCAGATCAGCGGGGATCCGACAGAGCACAGCTCCTGGATGCTCCCTTTAAGAACTGGAGTGTTAGCATAACGCAATTCTATGACGGAATGCCTTTAGAGGGATTCAGTTATTCATTCCGTCATAATAGAAGTCTATGGGCTGCAAAACGGATCAGTCCCTTTTCCGTTATGCAGGAGAGGAATGCCTCTAAAGACATTCCGTTATGCATTCCGTCATAGAATTGCGTTATGGGCCGTGGTAACGCAATCCATAACGCAATTCACCTTTTACCACCAAACGAAGTGTGAACGGATTTCCAAATATGAAATTCGCCCGTCTCTACTTATTACCGTCACACATAGTGGGGGTCATTTATTTAAGGGGTTTGTGGTTTTTCAGTTCTTTATGTTGAATAGCATTTGTGGTCACAGCCTGTTGGTGACGGAAATAATGGCACAATGCATGAATATTTTCCTCATTTCTGTACATATGCTTTGATGTAATAGAACATGTTATGTGAACTATCTATAGCTTGTGTCCCTATATCAGCTATCCCCTACCAGAGCGATGCCCTTCACTAGGGCAGCATTTACCGTACACTAGGGGTGCCTGAAATTGGGAAACTTTTTCTAAGAGTACTCCAGTCCATGCAAAGTAGTCTAAAACTGCATTTCTTTTAAGGAATGCTGTATCCCAGGCCTGGGCTGATCCCGCTACCATGGCTATGTAGCTCCTGTTTAAAGAGGCTGTGGTGGTCCGATGATCGCTGCAGCCTCTGCGTAGTACAGTGATGTCATGTTAATTAGTCATGTGACCTGTGTGCAGCTCAGTCCCATTCAAATAAATGGACCTAGGCTGCAACATTAAGCACATCCACTATACAATGTACAATGCTGTGCTGTATGTGCTGTGAGGAGGCCGCAGTCTCTTCAAACAGTTGATTGGTGGGGGTGCCAGGAGTCGGACCCCCACCATTAGACGTTAAGGACCTATCTAGAGGATAGGCCACCAATATTGAACTGGGTCAATATAGTTTGAAGGGGTTTTTTCCCACCATATTAAGCGATGGCATATCTGTAGGTCACTGACGGATGGTGGTCTGACCGCTTGGACCCTCAAAGGCCTTGGGAGCTTTTGCTACATAGTGTTTCCCAGACATCCACTGTACCCATACACATTTGACTTGAAAAAATCCTGGTTTTTTTTCGGAGGGCCTGGCCAGTAGTTTAATGTGTAAGAGGAGCTGACTCTCCACTGACCGTCGGGAGATGCTTGGTAGCGGCTTTCTCATTTCTCCCTATTAAAACACATGCATGCTCTGCCGAGCATGGATGTGTATAAGGAACCGGGAGAAGCAGGTGTCGGCCGAATGAGCACAGCGGGGGCCAGGAGTGGAGCTGAGCATTAGAAAGACTGAAGGGGTGTCTTAGATCGCAGCATCGGCCAGGAGGCAGACCCCCAATAACCCTAATCCTGTGGCATGGCGTGGACACCACTGGAGACCCTTCTGTTTATTAGTTGTCGTCTATGGGCCTTGTGGAGATGGGGACCGATGTGAGGGGTGACAGTCTCTGTACCGCACTGCGGAATATGTTGGTGCTGTATAAATGAATATTTGTGCCTATGCAGCGAGCGTGTGAGGATCTGTCAGCTCGTCTGCTGTATAGAAATAGGAAATGAGCCTGTTATGTAACGTCTGCCGCAACGAGGCCCCTGCCATTTCTTCTCGTCGCAAACATTTGCTAATTTCCTTTTCATCTTTATTATGACAGGAGTCTGTTCATTATAAGACATGGAAAGCTGTTCTCTGATTGCCGTCTAGACGGGGGGGTGTCAGCCGAGTGCTCCTGTAGTGGGGGGGGGGGGCGGTCTATCTGAACTGGTGCCTGGGAAAAGTGGGGCAGTTGCCCATAGCAACCGGTCATGCTGCTGCCCTCATTTTTCAGTTTGGAGAATTTTACTGTAGTATTTTACCTACTATTTGAAGTTTCTGACACAAGAATACCTTTTACTTTGATTTCTGAGATCTGTTCTATACATGTTTTGAAGCATTTTAAAGGGGTATTCTGCTTGTTACAAGTTATTCCTTATCCACAGGACTTCCACCGATCCAGAGAATGGGGACACCTACCCCTCTCAGCGGGTCCTGCCGCTCCGTTCATCTCTACAGGAGGTATGGAGACAGCCGAGCACATGCTGTGGACTCTCGTAAAGATAAATGGAGCAGCGGTTTTCATGGCCGGCTTGGCGTTCTGGGGGGCTCCAAGGGGTATTGGGTCACTGTTCTTGTGATTGGTGGGGGTCCTACCCATTCTGTGGTTAAAGGGAGTCTTTCACCCCAAATGTGCACCAACACCATTGCGTCGATAACAGTCCCCACATTAAAATCCTTCTTACCATAAGGTTGTCAGTTGCATAGTTCATCTAAAAAACACTTTTATTGTATATGTAAACTCAGGGTCTGAAGGTGCCCAGGGGCGGCGTTCTAACGGCCGGTGCCCAGGCCCCGTGCTGATTTCCATGTACAACCACTCCCCTTTCGCCCATTTGCCGCCCTTTCTCTGGCTGATTACCTCCTTCTCTTCTGAAATCCTGCGCCGATGACAGCCCTCTGATGCAGCGTCGGCTGGAGCGTGACTTATGGGCTGGCGCATGCGCACTGTACTACCTGTTACTGGCAGATGCCTCAGAGTATCTAGAGTGCATTCGCCGGCCCGTACGTCACGCTCCAGCCGATGCTGCATCAGAGGGCTGTCATCGGCGCAGGCGCGGGATTTCAGAAGAAGAAAAGGAGGTGATCGGCCAGAGAAAGGGCGGCAAATGGGTGAAAGGGGAGTGGTTGCACATGGAAATCAACACGGGGCCTGGGCACCGGCCGTTAGAACGCCGCCCCTGGGCACCTTCAGACCCTGATTTACACATACAATAAAAGTGTTTTTTAGACGAACTATGCAACTGACAACCTTATGGTAAGAAAGATTTTAATGTGGGGACTGTTATCGATGCAATGGTCTTAGTGTGAGTGCACATTTGGGGTGAAAGACTCCCTTTAAGCGGTAACTTGTAACAACCGAAATACCCCTTTGAAAGTGCTCCAGCTAAACAAAAATTGGTCATAGGTCAGAATGTCTCCAAAACAATAAAGAACCAATACCCCCTCCACGGCTCCCCTTCCGCCATTCTGACTCTGTCCAGCTCTCTACTTCTGGCTCCCTTCTCGACACACAGGAAATGCCTTGCGATGCCCGCACCGCCAAACACTGGCCACAGTGCTGTGCTGCCTCAGACAGTGATTGGCTCAGTGGGCATTGGATCAGTGTAGGGGAGTATCGGCTTTTCTCTGTTTTTATGGCGCTCTGATCCTGCTTCCACCATATACAAAGACCATATGTATAATAGATTAGAATAGATGGTTATTATGGGGCCCTAGAGGGAGGGGGGCCCAGCCCTGCTGATTCCATGACTTTCACTATTACATGCAGAGAACCAATGCACGTCTCCTCTCTAGATCAGGGGTAGGCAACCTCTGGCGCTCAAGCTGTTGTGCAACTACCACTCTCAGCATGCATAATTGCTCTGCTCTTCTCAGAACTCCCATAGAAATGAATGGAGCATGCTGGAAATTGTAGTTTCACAACAGCTGGAGTGCGGAAGATTGCTGACCCCTGATCTAGATAGTCCTGCCTTGTTAGACAATGGGTGGGCCATTGGTCAGAGGGTTACCAACCCTTTCTGAGTGGCACAAATTACCACCATGTCTAGGATCTTAATTTGGTGTGGCCCCCATCATTGATAAGTTTTACACCACTATTGTGACTTTTCACTTCTTTCGCCTCTTTTGAGAAGTGGGTGGGGGGGAGGTGGAGGCCAGAAACTATTGTGAATGATGGTTCTAACCTGCTCCAGCTCATACCTGCTGTAGATTTGAACTTCTGGCACATGGACTACCTGGAAATGCAGCAAGATTTGTTGAGAGGCCCATGCTTCGTAATAAGTCTGTTAAAACTGCGCCAAGCTTTAGTGATGTGTCCCCATATACTAATGTAACCTTAAAGCGGTTGCCTCGCCTCTGGAACCCGCACCTATCCGTAGAGTGCCCAAAGTTTGGGAGAGCGCACCGTGCGAAAATAGCCAAGCGGCAGCTAGTCTGTTTTTGGAAGTCCCATAGAAATGAATGGAGAACGCACCACGCAAGCATGGTCACCACTCCATTCACAACTATAGAAATAAATGCGCAGAGGTGGGACCCAGACTTATCTGGTATTGGTGGCATATCCTCACGATATGCCACCAATATTCCAGGTGAGACGACCCCTTTAAATGGGGAGCCATAACTAGTGATGATGATGGATGTTGGCAGTAGAGAGAAACTGAATGTGCGGGCGAATGGTGGAGAATGCATCGGTCCAAGAGCATAATATTCATTATTGAACGGTGGTGCTCATCGAGGCATCATGCTAAGTTTTGGTATTGAGTGCTATAAATGCTTGTTAAACCCTTTTACTTTAGATTGAGACCCAACAGACAAAAGTGGTGATATGTTTTGGATTGTTACTCAAGCATTAATGTATAAGGAGTATTACTGTCTTCTGCATTATTTACATAAATGCCTCCTGGATGAAGGTGTCACATATAGACCGCTAAACCTGTTCACCATTCCTCGGCTCCTACTCCATTTACCAGCCAAGAAACAGTGAATGGTGGTCAGCAGGTCCTGTCCTCTCAATAGGTAAGGGTCTACATAAATGCGGAAGACAGAAATTCCCCTGTAAAACATGGTTACATAGTGCCTTTAGGACCGATCATGGTAACATAGTGCCTATTAGGACCGATCATGGTAACATGGTGCCTATTAGGACCGATCATGGTAACATAGTGTCTATTAGGACTGATCATGGTCACATAGTGCCTATTAGGACTGATCATGGTCACATAGTACCTATTAGGACTGATCATGGTCACATAGTACCTATTAGGACTGATCATGGTCATATAGTGCCTATTAGGACTGATCATGGTCACATAGTGCCTATTAGGACTGATCATGGTAACATGGTGCCTATTAGGACTGATCATGGTCACATAGTGCCTATTAGGACTGATCATGGTCACATAGTGCCTATTAGGACTGATCATGGTCACATAGTGCCTATTAGGACTGATCATGGTCTCATAGTGCCTATTAGGACTGATCATGGTCTCATAGTGCCTATTAGGACTGATTATGGTCACATAGTGCCTATTAGGACTGATTATGGTCACATAGTGCCTATTAGGACTGATCATGGTAACATAGTGCCTATTAGGACTGATCATGGTCACATAGTGCCTATTAGGACTGATCATGGTCACATAGTGCCTATTAGGACTGATCATGGTCACATAGTGCCTATTAGGACTGATCATGGTCACATAGTGCCTATTAGGACTGATCATGGTCACATAGTGCCTATTAGGACTGATCATGGTCACATAGTGCCTATTAGGACTGATCATGGTCACATAGTGCCTATTAGGACTGATCATGGTCACATAGTGCCTATTAGGACTGATCATGGTCTCATAGTGCCTATTAGGACTGATCATGGTCACATAGTGCCTATTAGGACTGCTCATGGTCACATAGTGCCTATTAGGACTGCTCATGGTCACATAGTGCCTATTAGGACTGATCATGGTCACATAGTGCCTATTAGGACTGATCATGGTCACATAGTGCCTATTAGGACTGCTCATGGTCACATAGTGCCTCTTAGGACTGCTCATGGTCACATAGTGCCTATTAGGACTGCTCATGGTCACATAGTGCCTATTAGGACTGCTCATGGTCACATAGTGCCTATTAGGACTGCTCATGGTCACATAGTACCTTTAGGACTGATCACCTGTGAAGTCGGCTGCTGGTTGATGTTGGTAGGGGCCAAACATGATTCCATTGTGGAAGACTGTTGTATTAAAATTCCTTGACATGTAGTAATAGCCGTGAAGTACGTTGCATAAATGATACACTTGTTCTTCTGGTCTGGCACGTATTAAATAGACTTACCGGTAATTCCTTCAACTTGTCAAGCTAAAATCCTTTGGAGTGACTCATCCTTTCATTTCTATAAGTAGTATTTTATTAAACCACTCCTCCAGCTGAGCCGTTTCTGAGAACGTTTCGTCACATTTCTGTTTCTCTCCATATAGCATGGGTAGCACAGTTTTTCAGATGTTTTTCTTTTCAGGCATTCAGTTCCGTCGTCAGGGCTCAATACCGGAAAAGAACTGATCAGTTTTATTCCAAATGCATTCTGAATGGAAAGAAATCTGTTCAGCATGCATCAGTTCAGTCACTGAACGGCGTTTTGGATGGAGATAATACCGCAGTGTGCTGCGGTATTATCCCTGTCCAAAATGCTGGAAAGTTGCCGGCATTAATTTACATTGAAATGTATTAGTGCATTAGAAACACCTGAATCTGGCATTAGAAACACCTGAAGGACGGATTCGTCCTTCAGGTCTGCGCATGCGCAGACCTTTAAAACTGTAAAATAAAATACAAGACGGATCTGTCTATCCGCATGACAAGCGGAGAGATGAATCTTTTCTTGCAGTGCATTTGTGGGACGGATCCTCATCCGGATCCGTCTACAAATGCATTCAGTTTACATCCAGATCGCCGGATCCGGCAGGCAGTTCCGACGACGGAACTGCTTGCCGGATCCTTCTGCCGCAAGTGTGAAAGTAGCCTTAGAAGACCTCTTGGTAATAGTCCTGGAAAACAGAAGAACTTCTTTAGTTGGTGTTGACCCGTGCCTAAAATGACGAAACTGATTTCATGTACTGGCGTGAAGGCTGCCCTCAGGTTATTAGTGACTACCACTGTACTTACTTAGTTAAGGGATTGTCCGGTTTATACACTCCATGGTAGAGGGTCCTCCGAGACAAAATCAGCATAAGGCCCCATGCATACAAATGTATTTTCTTTCAGTGTCCATTACATGTTTTTTTTTTTTTTTTTGCTGACCTTATGCGGAGCCATACATTTCAGTGGGTCTGCAAAAAAACGGAAGTTACTCCGTGTGCATTCCATTTCCGTATGTCTGTTCCATAAAAAGATAGAACATGTCCTATTATTGTGCAGATTACGGACAAGGATAGGACTGTTCTATTAGGGGCCAGCTGTTCCGTTCCGTAAAAATACGGAATGCACCCGGACGTCATCCGTATTTTTTGCGGTCCACAAAGTAGATGCAGTCGTTCACGAGCCCTAAGGCCCCTGTGTTAGCCACACTTCCGGGAATCCCGCAGTTGTAATAACCTTCTTTTCTGTCTTCTTCCAGACATTCAGGAGTGGAGTGAATTGAAGCAATTCTTTGAAGCGCACTATTCTCAGATTTATTTTATCTTCTATGAAAATTTCATTACACTGGAAAGTAGCTTAAAGCTAAAAGGTATCCGTTCATTTATTCTGTCACTGATTTATCCCCTATGTGCATGGATCTATATATTCGCATCTAGCCCCATTAATCACATAGAGAATGTCGGTCCGATGGCGGACCAATCAGGGGTTCTGTAGTAGCTCCATCCGTCGCGTAGTGGACAGTGATGGTTACTGCTCCCGCTGAAGTAACTGGCTCTGCCCACTGCACAACGGATGAAGCTGTGTAGTTTTGGCGCCCATTTCCATCTCCAGAGCCGGGGTGCAGGGTGTCGGAGCCCCGATGATTTCATATTGATGAACTGTCTTCGATTGTTATATGTGGGAGAATTCCTTTTAAATTGGCGATTAGGCTGGGGCTACATGGCTACATGTGTTGGTACAACTACATTGCGACATGTGTCGTAATGATCGCCTATGGCAGGGGTAGGGAACCTCCGGCACTCCAGCTGTTGTGATACTACAACTCCCAGCATGCATACTTACTCCGCTCTTCTCCGAACTCCCATAGAAGTGAATGGAGCATGCTGGGAATTGTAGTTTCACAGCAGCTGGAGAGCCGAAGGTTGCTGATCCCTGGTGTGGCAATGCGACATGCTGCCACTGTCACGTCACAGTTGCAACGTGTAGCCGTGCAACACCATAGACTATCACTACAATAAATGTTGTGCGACACATGTCGCGGTGTAGCCCTCGCTTTACTGTTTGTGTAGGTTATATTAGGTCATTGCAGAAGTAGCAGTGCGATAATATGGACTACAGGCTGTCCTAAAACTGCCCTGCATGTTAATGTTGCACTGTTGTGACCATGTATTATGGAATGCTCATTTAGGTAGGTCGGGGTATGTGGATCTCAGTGCATTGGGCATTTTGGGTTCTTTGTTCCCATGGGAGATAAACCGCTGCCAGAGATGTGTGGAGCAGACTGCGTCCCAGATTTACTAATATGTCTGCGCCAAATATTGTCCAGTTCGGTGCATTTAGGGTTTCTACACTTTTTTCCCCCAGATGGGCCTGACAGTGGGCAGGGCTTAGTGGAAAGGGGCAGGGTTTCATTGAAAAGCGTTAAAGCCTAAGATGCGCCACATTTCTGGCGTAAAAATCTGTCTCAATGTAACCCAACCAATAGTTAGTATAGAGTCAATGCACCACATTCATCATCCAGCCTGAGCACCTTTGATAAATCTGTTGCCGGTCTATACAGCTTAGGCCATCTGGGCAGCAGCTTATGCTCCTCATGGTATTGAGAGCACATGCATGCTTGGCTGAGCGTGCATCCATATGGAAGTTATTTAGAGAAATAGTGTTCCTCTGACGGCTATCTAAAGTGTATGGCCCCTTTAAAGGTATATTAGACGGGCAGGTTTTCTACCCGATAATCGCTAACGAGCGTTTTTAGTAGTGCTCGTCTAATACTGCCTCTGATTGCATGCAGATCGTGCTGTGTAATCCCGATCTGCCCTGCAGGGGGACGAGCACTGGCATAGCGATCGCACCTCCCGATGGTGCGGAGGACATGGCTGCATGTAATAGCTCTGCTAGCTATCCGGAAGGCTTCCC
Organism: Bufotes viridis; assembly: GCA_033119425.1. NCBI lineage: Eukaryota > Metazoa > Chordata > Amphibia > Anura > Bufonidae > Bufotes > Bufotes viridis. The sequence goes on along the minus strand of JAKVIS010002306.1, from coordinate 12,307 downwards.
TCCCGGCAATCGCTTGCAGCATCGGAGTGTCTAATACAGCCATTACTGTTGCACTGCATTTTTGTAGCTAACCATATTGTATAAGTAATGATCAGCTACTTCAGCTTTATCAGTCTTCTCCTAGGGCGCATTGACACAGCAGATAATCAGCCTGTAATGACTGCCCGTCAATGATATACTATATCAGTTGCAGCTTTTTTTAAGGCCCCTTTTCTCAACTACTCAATTGAGCCAACGATTGTTGGGAAGGAAGCGTTCCTTTCTGGCTAGTGCCTCCTCGTCAGTGACGGAGACCGCTGCCATCACATGCAGCGATCTCCTCCACAGTATAGGGAGGAGTGATCCCGAATGCCCTCGCTCGTATTCATTGCTTGCCTGCAGCAAAGCGTGCTTAGACGGCACCATCTGCTGGCGGCAAACAGAGGTTTAGCTGTCCACATGAAAGATCCAACCACCCGATGAACTAGTGTTTCACTCCTTTATCGGGTAATCGGCGGCACTTTTACACCAGCAGATCATCACTGCAGATCATTCCCATAAACCCCTTGTTAGCGATGATCTGCCCGAAGTTTGAAAAGTGTAAAGGGGCCTTTAGTTACATGTATCAGTCATTGGGAGTGTGTATAGAATTGAACAAGCCTTTGTACGATCATTCATGCCTGTACAGTTTGCATCATTGTTTGCAGGAGAGACACTGACTTTGTCTCCTCTACTCCTGTCCCATCTGTGTAAATCATATTCACTTGATCTGTCTTCAGACATTGTATTGTGAATAATCTGAGTGCCAACACTTAAAAAAAAAAATGTATTTATTATGTATGGACATCAAGGTTTTGTTAAATATAAGGATTTCTCTTTTGTTTTTCAGGGAATAAATCTCAAAGGGAGGAGCTGGACTCCATCCTATTTCTTTTTGAAGTAAGTGTTTTTATTTTTTTTGGTGATCTGATCATTGCAGAATGGCTCCTCTGCTTGAAGTATAGTGATGTCATGATAAGAACTAAAGGGGTTTTCCTACCTAGAGTATCTGATTGGTGGGGGTCTGGCACCTGGGACCCCCACTGATCAGCTGTTTGAGAAGGCAGCAGTGGCCTTCTCTCTGCAGCCTTAAATAGACTGCACCGCTGCATATAAGCAATGTGGAGGGCCCAGCATTCGCCCAAGCACCACAGCCGCGTCATACAGGTCCGACTCCTGGCAGCTCCACCCATCTGATATTGATGACTGGTCCTAAGGATAGGTCATCAATATCTGTAACACGGACAACCCCTTTAAAGTTGAATTAGTGAGACTCCCAAATTTTTGGGTTGTTTTGAAGCCAAAGCCAAAAGTGGATTCCATAATAGAGAAGACTTGGAGGAGACCAGCATTTTGTACGCACAATTATCTCCGTATATTTGTCTGATCTATGCATCTAATCCATCCACCCAGTCTTCTGCTAAATGTCCTTGTTTTTGGACTCCTGCATATTTGAAGCTTGTCTGCTTCTCTTTTAACACTTTCCTGATGCTGCGATTTTCCATTTTGTTTTCCGCCTCCTGCCTTCCCGGAGTCATCACTTTTTTTTATTTTTCCATTCACATAGCCGTACGAGGACTTGTTTTTTGCAGAACAAGTTGTACTTTCTAATGGCACCATTTAATATTGCATAGGATGTAATGGAAAGCTGTTAAAAAGTTTAAAATGGGTTGGAATTGTAAAAAAAAAAAATAAACTCCATTCCGCCACAGTTTTGAGTTTGATTTTTACGCCGTTCACAATGCGGTAAAACTTACTTGTGCTCTTCATTCTCCAGGTTAGTACAATTACTGGGGATACCACACTTGTATAGTTTTTCTTGCGTTTTAATCCTGAAAAAAATTAAAGTTTTGAAAAAAGTTTTTCTTTTCATCGCCATATTCTGACCCCCATAACTTTTTTAGGGTTATATCTACTGATGTTTGAGGGCTCTTTTTTTTTTTTGTGGGACTGTAGTTTTTGTTAATACCGTTTTGGGGTGTATATGACTTTTGGATCACTTTTTATAGAATTTTTTTTAGAGGTAAAGTGATGAAAAAATTGCAAATCAGCAATTTTTTAGAGGTAAAGTGATGAAAAAATGGCAAATCAGCAATTTTTCCCCCGATCACTATATGGGATATGTTTTAAATATTTTAATAGTACTGGCATTTTCACATGTGGCAATGCCCATTATGTTTATTTTATTTATTGTTTATATATTTTATTCTTGGGGAAATGGGGGTGATTTGAATTTTTCTTTTATAAACTTTTTTCACTTTTTTTTTTTTACTTTTTTTTATGTCCCCAGCATTGCGATTTCTTTAGAGTAATGGAATTTTGTCAATTACCCTATACATAGATCGCTGTATTACAATTATTACAATTCACTGCTGCCATCTGCTGGCCTGAATTCTAATATACAAGTAATGAGCCAAGAAACCTAGTACAGGCTCCGGCTCACTCGATCTCCGTCTAGGGGAGGCATTTTTACCTGTGAAGCGCGCACTTTCAGGTTTTTTCAGCCTCGTGGATACCGTGGTCACGTTTGACTACTGCATCTGAACAAGTTAAATGTTCGCGATTGGCATTCCCGTTGATCGTGGACATTAGCCATGGGTGTTTGCTCCGGAGCGGAGAGGGCGCCGTATTTAAAAACCTGGCGTCTGCTTTACATGTATGGTGGACGTTGGGAAGGGGGTAAAGGTGGACATACACATGAGATTAGAGGAGGCCGAAATGGCAGATTTTAGTATTTATACAAAAAAAAAAACCTTTAAAGTGTCCCTGTACTTTGGGAAAACTTTTGATGTGTCATCGGTGGGGTTCTGAAAGGAAAGGACACTGCCTGGCCTGAAAACGCAGGCTCCACATAGTTGGCTTTCCTCTGGGTTGGCAGAATTCAATCAGTTCAATAACAATTGCACAGCTCAGACCTCAAGGGACACTTACAGGCCCCAGTCCAGAAGTAACTCAAATTGACAGGTAATTAACCCAATTCTCCACATTTATAATCCCGTCTATTGGATTTCTAATACATCTTGTAACCATGAAAGCTCAGCAGCATCATTACTTATAATTGATAATCAATTTAATATAATCACTAAGCAATGTGAGAGAGAGAGGAGAGAGAGAAGCGCTCACAATTTAATATAATCACTAAGCAGTGTGAGAGAGAGAGGAGAGAGAGAAGTGCTCACAATTTAATATAATCACTAAGCAGTGAGAGAGAGGAGAGAGAGAAGAGCTCACAATTTAATATAATCACTAAGCAGTGAGAGAGAGAGGAGAGAGAGAAGAGCTCACAATTTAATATAATCACTAAGCAGTGAGAGAGAGAAGCGCTCACAATTTAATATAATCACTAAGCAGTGAGAGAGAGAAGCTCACAATTTAATATAATCACTAAGCAGTGTGAGAGAGAGAGAGAGAAGCGCTCACAATTTAATATAATCACTAAGCAGTGAGAGAGAGAGAAGAGAGAGAAGCGCTCACAATTTAATATAATCACTAAGCAGTGAGAGAGAGAGAAGCGCTCACAATTTAATATAATCACTAAGCAGTGTGAGAGAGAGAGAAGCGCTCACAATTTAATATAATCACTAAGCAGTGAGAGAGAGAGAGAGAGAAGCGCTCACAATTTAATATAATCACTAAGCAGTGAGAGAGAGAGAAGAGAGAGAAGCGCTCACAATTTAATATAATCACTAAGCAGTGAGAGAGAGGAGAGAGAAGCGCTCACAATTTAATATATCACTAAGCAGTGAGAGAGAGGAGAGAACGCTCACAATTTAATATAATCACTAAGCAGTGAGAGAGAGGAGAGAGAGAGCGCTCACAATTTAATATAATCACTAAGCAGTGTGAGGAGAGAAAGCGCTCACAATTTAATATAATCACTAAGCAGTGTGAGAGAGAGGAGAAGCGCTCACAATTTAATATAATCACTAAGCAGTGAGAGAGAGAGAGAGAAGCTCACAATTTAATATAATCACTAAGCAGTGAGAGAGAGAAGCGCTCACAATTTAATATAATCACTAAGCAGTGAGAGAGAGAGGAGAGAAGTGCTCACAATTTAATATAATCACTAAGCAGTGTGAGAGAGAGAGGAGAGAGAGAAGCGCTCACAATTTAATATAATCACTAAGCAGTGTGAGAGAGAGGAGAGAGAGAAGCGCTCACATAACTCTCCTCGCTGCAGGAGACTGACTCGAGATGAGCCCATGGACTTTCTATTGAGCCCATCTCTCTTCCGTCTCTTGCAGCGAGGAGAGAGTACGCTATGGGAGCGCTCCTCGCTCTCCTTGTTCTAGCGATCGGCAGGGGTCTCAGCACTCAGACCCCCACAGATTAAAACTGCTTAAAGAGGCCATTGCTTAGTGATTATATTATATTGATTATCAATTATGAGTAATGATGCCGCTGAGCTTTCATGGTTACAAGATGTATTAGAAATCCAATAGACGGGATTAGAAATGTGGAGAATTGGGTTAATTACCTGTTAATTTGAGTTTCTCCTGGACTGGGGCCTGTAAGTGTCCCTTGAGGTCTGAGCTGTGCAATTGTCATTGAACTGATTGAATTCTGCCAACCCAGAGGAAATCTAATTATGTGGAGCCTGCGTTTTCAGGCCAGGCAGTGTCCTTTCCGAGTATTTATACAGTATGGGAATGCTGCATGTTATATTTACTGGGAATTACCATGTATGTTCATGTCTCATATGATTGATTGCTTTTCTTTTGATTTAGAAAATTCTACAACTACTACCTGAAAGGATTTTCTACCGCTGGCAGTACCATAGTATAGGTAAGAATTGGGGTAATAATCATTATGCATGTAAATTATTACTTGCTATTTCTGAAATTAAACTATTCTGACATCTTGTGGTATATGGGGACATCTGTACATGTAGTAATGCTGTTGAATGTTACTCCGTAGTCATGTCGTTTTAGGGCATATAGGCATCATGGAGGATGGGGGTTGTCCTCTGCTCAGGACCCCCCTCTATAAGCAGGACAGACAGCAGCACTGTGATAGCGGGTCTTGTACTATAATGTAATATTGCATTTGCCGGGGAGATACCTGGCTGGCTGCAGCAGACGGCTGCTTTTGCTGGGGATGCTACTCCTTTCAATGATTGGCTGACCTTCCCGCTAAGGCTTCTTTCACACTGGCGTTAGGATTGTCCGGCAGGGGAACCGCCTGCCGGATCCGTACTAACGTTTGCACACACGTGCTGCCGGAAGTTCGCCCCTGCCCCATTCACAGTAATGGGGACGGGCTGGAGATGCGGCCACAGCACGGCAAACCTGCCGAGGGGCGGCCGGACAAAAATCCTAACGCCAGTGTGAAAGAAGCCTTCGGGCTTATTTTTTTTCTTGTATTTTTTGGTCCCTTGGCTAATGTCCTTGTGGCCAGTCAACCTTGGCAGATGAGCCTAGTATTGGGAGAGGGACAGATGCCCTTGTCCTTTTCACTCTCCGCATAGAAGCTTCAGATGTCACGCGCACCCATTCATCTTCTATTTCCCACAAAAAAATAATTGCAATTTTTGTGTTTCCCTTTTTTACTCCTGGCTTTTCCGGAGCCATAACCTTTTTATTTTTCCATTCACATAACCGTATGAGGGCTTTTTTGTTTTGTTTTGCGTTTTATGGGTTTTGTTCTCACGGCATACTCTATGCGGTAATTTGACCTATGTCTTCATTCTGTGGGTCAGTGCAATAACAGCGGTAACACATTTGTCATACTTTTTCTTGTATTTTTATACTTAAAAAATAAAAACTTTGGAAATAATTATTTTATTTTAAAAAAAAATTGTTGTTGGGTGGGAGGAGCTATAAAGTAGCTGGGTGTTAGGGGCAGTGATAGGGGAGTATCTGTGTAACTAGCTGGTGGGAGGAGCTATAAACTAGTTGGATGTTAAGGGCAGTGATAGGGGAGTGTCTATGTAACTAGTGGGGGGAGGAGCTATAAACTAGCTGGGTGTTAGAGGCAGTGATAGGGGAGTGTCTATGTAACTAGTGGGGGGAGGAGCTATAAACTAGCTGGGTGTTAGAGGCAGTGATAGGGGAGTGTCTATGTAACTAGCTGTGTGGGAGGAGCTATAAAGTGGCTGGGTGTTAGGGGCAGTGATAGGGGAGTGTCTATGTAACTAGCTGGGTGGGAGGAGCTATAGACTAGCTGGGTGTTAGGGGCAGTGATAGGGGAGTGTCTATGTAACTAGTGGGGGGAGGGGCTATAGACTAGCTGGGTGTTAGGGGCAGTGATAGGGGAGTGTCTATGTAACTAGTGGGGGGAGGGGCTATAGACTAGCTGGCTGTTAGGGGCAGTGATAGGAAAGTGCCTATATAAATGGTTGGGAGGAGCTATAGACTAGCTGGGTGTTAGGGGCGGTGATAGGGGAGTGTCTATGTAACTAGCTGGTGGGAGGAGCTATATACTAGCTGGGTGTTAGGGGCAGTGATAGGGGAGTGTCTGTGTAACTAGCTGGTGGGAGGAGCTATAAAGTAGCTGGGAGTTGTTAGGGCCGGTGCTGGAGGTGTGGCAAAGAAAGGAGAAGTGCATCATGGGTTTGGTTGGATACAGAACAGGAAGTGATACATACAGGATGGAAACAAACCAGAGGGATCTGTTTACCTGGTGAAAATGTGCCAGTACATGGCTGGAGATCTCTGAGCAGATGCGCAGATTCCTTCTGCCCGGCAATCTCCGGCTATGTACAGTGTGTGCGCCAAGGTGCTGCTGTGAGAATCCTCTACAAAGCAGTGGGGGGCGCAGAAAATGAGCAAAGCTTCACATGCAAGGGGAACACCCTCATTGCATAACACAAATGGGCTGATTTCTCCAAACTGGGGGCATGTATCGAAATGGAACAAATAGCATTTTAATATGCTGACAAGAGCACGTGTACAGACTGGGAATCTTTCACTAGATATGTGGTGACGGATTCCCTTTAAATTGGCTTCAGGTTAGGACCATTGGGGTTTCTATCTGGACAACCCCTTTAAGTTATGTAATCTTTTATTTCGAAGAGCATCAATTTTAGAAGTTCGGATTAAAGCATCAGTATTCAGGAAGAAGGGTTAATGATTTCAGCCTAATCTTCCTGTGTGAGTTTTTTGCTGAGCCGGCATCGATCTATCTATGGAAAGAATGGCTGGAAATGTAAGGTCAGGGAAATGGGGTCTTGTTGTTGGAAACACTGCGACATCTGCACGGACTTACTGAAAGCTTCTTCCTTCCTTTACATGTTCTTTCATTATCATTCCAGGACAAAACCTTTAGTTCCTGGCCCCGTGGTTTCTGGTTGAATATTTCATGGGGTTAGGGTTGTGAAATCCCTTGTTTTCCTGACCATTCCTAGGATTTTCCCTTAGGGCAGCCATTGTCGTTTAGTATAGTAGTTTTTTTTTTGTCTTCTGCTTTTTAAAGCCATCGGTTGATTTAGTAAATTTGGTCCTGAACCTTTTATTTCTCTTTTAGGTTCAGTTTTAAAGAAGCTTTTACACACTGGAAATTCTATAAAAGTAAGTGCTACAAAAATGTTCTGGATGATGCATTCTTTAGGCTAAACGCACATGATCAGGATTGTGTGCGTAAAATCTGCACCCTAGGTCATGCACACTGTATTCTATAAAATTCTCATGTACACCATGCAGATTTTTTCCGAGTGGATTTTAAAACCCCCAACATGTCAGTTTATTTTATTTTTCCTGACCGGATTTTCTTCATTTAGTTAAATTCGAATACAAATCCGCATGTAAATGCGCACCAGATTGTCCGCGGATTTCAGTGCTGATTTTCTGAACATAAATCCTGAACGTGTACATGTACCCTAAAGGGGAAATCCGCTCACAATTCATCTTCTAATATATTATAGATACTGTACTATACATAAGGTCATATCAGCGGCTTGAAAAACGCACATTTCTCTTCGCCTTGTTTAGAGAGTTCTATTTCTTAAGTCCCCGTTACACAGACCGACTCAGCAGGCAATTATCAGGAATGATCTGTTTGTTTCCAATATTTGCCTGTTTGTAACAGGGGGTAAAACCTGCATTTAAATGCAGCAGTCACCTCTCCTGTATTTTGACAAGGGATTGCTACCGCATCAATGCTAACGAGCGTCTGGTAAGTTATCAGGTGATCGGCAGCACCTTGGAACGCTCCTTCCCAATGTTTGACCAGTGTAAAGGGGCTTTGGCTATTCTGGCTCACTATCAACAGGAGGGGTTTGAGTTTATGCCCTACTTCTCTTTCCCAGCCATAAAGAAATTCTGTATAATTAGCGCATTCCCTCATTCTGTACTCCCCGTAACCCACCGCTGTCACCCGAATGTAAGAGGGTGATCTGAACAAAGAGGCAAATCCATCCCGAAGGCTGTAGTTATTGATAACCTATGCTATGGGTAAATCCTCAATATCAGATTGGTGAGCATTTGAAACCCAACATCCCCACCAGTCAGGTGTTTCAGGCAGTTACAGCGCCTAAAACAATGGAGCGGAAGCAGAAGGCCTTCCTGCGTCCTGCATCTCAGATCCCACTGCACGGCCGCTACCCGGTGTTCAGAGCCGTCCGCCTCCAGCACCGTACGCCGTATTGTTTCCTGCACTGTGACTGCCCCAAACAGTTTATTGGTAGGGCATCAACATCTATAGCATGGACAACCCCTTTAAGGGTACATCCACATGGGACGTAAATGGTGGGAATTTGCGTGCAGCGCATCCTCCATTTTGAAAATAACAACAATTTGTTTAAAAAAAACAATGCGCAGTGTAAGTTGACCTGCGGCACAGCAAGTTATGCTGCGGATGGAAGACGCGGCAAAACGGGGACAAATCTGCATGTAACACAACTGCATAGACTCTGCCCCATGAGTTTGCTACCCCTCATGGTATGTAAAATTCTAAACGGACTCTCAAGACAAGGTAGCGGTGCTGAGTATGTCATTTGGCACTACTCCTGTTTTTCTGTGGTTTTACATAGGACTGAAGATAAATCTACGGCTTAAATTCACTTTTACCACAATGCATTATGAATATAGTCTTTATGACCTGCACCTCTGCCGTAGCCATATAGAGCAGCACTGGCCAACCTGCGGCTCTCTAGCTGTTGTAAAACTACAATTCCCACCATGTCCTGCTGTAGGCTGTCTGGGCATGCTGGGAGTTGTAGTTTTGCAACAACTGGAGAGCCGCAGGTTGGCCATCCCTGGAATAGAGTGACTGGTACTCCTTGCTGTGTGTCATAGTAGGGTTCCCCATTCTGACACTTCAGAGGCCACCTGTCAGCCGTCACCGCCCTTTCAGCAATGATGTCACGTTCAGAAAATGTCAGCATTGTTTCTCTGTAGGCACGGCTCGGTTGCTCGATGCAGGACTACAGAAGCCTCTCCGGAAGCTTTGTGGAGCTGCACTACTACTCTCCTCATCCGAGCGATGGCTGTAACAGATTTTCTGCAGATTTGAGAAAATCTTACACAGAAATAACAGTTTGCAGCCTGAAAGTCACAATAAAGGCAAACCATGTTGAATCAGTCCGATCGAGCAGAATAAACCTGGCGACAGACTCCCATTTTGTTAGCAGCATTTCTTTATTGAATGTAGTTTTCTTTTTTCACCAGTCGTGAACAGTCTCGAGAAACAGAAAATCGGCTGGGGGAGGGGAAGCAAATGTCTTGGAGGAAGTCTGTGCTGCTCTGGTGGCACTGATTTCATCAGAGAGGACAATGGCCCACTATTACACCTGCCGATGAAGCAGGCGATTGTCGAGATGGAAGCGTTCCTTCCCGATAATCGCCTGCTCGGTAGAGGGAGAGACCGCTGCTGTTACATGGAGCGATCTCCTCCTTAGTATGGGGAGGACTGATTTGCTAATGCCATCGCTTGTCCCCTTACTGAATCACTGTTTGCCGGCAGCAGATTGTGATTCCACGGCAATTGCTGCCGACAAACCCACTAAATTATTCCGATTTAGCTCGTTCATCGTGTAATCGGCGGCAGTATTACACTGCCAGATCATCGCCAACAAGCGTTCGTAGTAACGCTCGTTATCGATGGTCTGGCAGTGTAATGGCGCCTACGATTATCTTCAGGCCTTTGGAGAGACAGTCTACGCCAGATATATTACAGTGGCTGATTTAGTGTAGTTTGGCCTATTTTTTTTTTTGGTGCACAGCACCACCTTTAAGCCATGCCCCTATTCCTCCGAAGTCGCACCCCACTAAGCCACACTTCTTTGTCGGACAAGTCTGAAAATGTGTCTGAGAGTGTCTAAAAGACTTCAGCTCAGATTTACTAATCCTGTAGATGGTGTACACTTAGACCGGCTGTCTAAACCTGCAGAAGATTCATCATAGCGGCTCAGGCTGGATAATGAATGTGATGCAGGGACAGACAGCTCTCTGACTCTGTACCGGCTATTGGTTGGCTTACTTTGAGACTGATTTTTACTCCAGAATTGTGGTGCAATGTTGGCACAGAATGGCGCATTTTAAGCCCCAACCTTTCGAACCCTTTCCACTAAGCCCCGCCACCTGGAGGGTGCATGGCCTATTGCTGCTCGCCCGATTTACTATCATTTACATCAGAAATCTACGCCAGCTGTAAGCTTTTTGAAAGTCTGGCGCATGGACTGCCTGGACATGGACCAAGTTTATTAAGAGGCTTGTGGCCCCTAATAAATTTGCCGCATTCTGCACCGACAGACTACATACTAAGGCTGGCCTTCGTAACGCTAGTCTTTGTATATCGTGCGCCATGTTTTTGGCACAAATTGCATCAGAATGATGGCTCATTTGATTAGTAAGTTTCCCCCCATTGTGTCCAGTTCCGAACCGAGATGTAGTCGCAGGGTGCACAGAGGAGATCTCACCTGAGGGTTCCAGTTAAGATGAGTTCACTGTGCAGTATGTGTGAAGAAGGTGCAGTCTTTTCCAAGCTGCAAAACCAGTGACCACCACTGAGACACAGTGCCGCCATTTAGGGATAGTTGACTTGTTGGTTGGAGAGGAGGGAGAAGAAACGAAAGAACATGGGGAAGGGGGTTTGTGAGGACAGGACAAAGTCACCTGGAGGGACTATGGGTAATGCACATAAAGTCTACAAACCCTCAGAAAAGGTGGGAGTGCTAAACAACTATAAGGGATTTCCACCAACCAAGGTCTTCCCTAGGTACCAGACTGCAGAGCCGGAGTATTCCTATATCCTAGGTTTGACATTGCCAGGCAGAAGTTGAATGATGGGTCACCAGGTTTCAAAATAGTTTTAGACCGTAGACTTTTTGTAAAAAAAAAAAGGCTTGACCCAGTCCTTGACTGATTTCTATCAAGGCATGCCGCAGAAAGTGATATAAATGTCTGCCAGGTGTGCCTGCCACCACTAGGACCCACATCTATCTCAAGAACATTGCCTTCAGGTGGGGAGAGGATGCAGAGGTGCATGAGGCCTAAGACGAATTTGTTCAAACATACCCAGACAACATGATTCAGCAGAAGGAAGCCCTGGGCATACAAGCTTACAATCTGTTTTCAAAGGATTGATTCCAAAATGGCTTTGTCCGCTTTGTACCACTAACATCTTATGGATAAAACCCATAGTCATGTGTCATGACCCCAGCAATTCTGATAAAGTATGATTTTGGGGAGTGGAGGAGTCTTTAATACGTGGTAGCCACCTCTGAACGCAAGATGGTAGCCTTGGCGTTCCTCTCTGCCTGCATGTCACATCTTCTGGCTATGCCTCCTGCTGTCTTGCATGTTTAGGCCCCATTCACATGACCGTATTTTTGGTCAGCATCCGACCCACTATTTTTACGGATAGGATGCGGATCCATTAATTTCAATGGGTCCCCAAAAAATGTGGACAGCACACCGTGTACTGTCCGCATCTGTATGTCCATATCATAGCCCTGCAAAAAAGAGAGAACATGTCCTATTCTTGTCCGTTTTGCGGACAAGGATAAGTGTTGCCTCAGTGGATCGTCAAAAAAACTAAAAACTGATGCAACACGGACGTCATCTGTATTTTTTTGGGAATCCACGTTTTGCAGACCGCAAAATACATATGGTCGTGTGAATGTACCCTTAGTCAGTGGTATCACTTGGCACATGCATCCTGTTTAAATGAAAATGTCTTTCATCCTTTAGATACGATGTGAAGGAATGCGGCTGTTTCTTCTCTGGCTTCAAGCACTGCAGACAAATTGCGGAGAGGAGCAGGCACTAATATTTGCATGTCTTGTTCCTGGCTTTCCTGCCGTCATGTCATCTCGAGGTCCTTGCACACTGGATACCCTCATAAGTCCTAC
>JAKVIS010002305.1:0-23871 GCA_033119425.1 Bufotes viridis | reverse complement strand
TAGCATCAAGAGGCCACAGAGTGGCAAGGTGACATAATGTGGAGATGGCAGCAGCATCAGAAGGATACCACAGAGTGGCAAGGTGACATAGTGTGGAGATGGCAGCAGCAACAGGAGGAGATCACACAGTGGCAAGGTGACATAGTTTTGAGGTGGCGATAGCATCAGGAGGCCACAGAGTGGCAAAATGACATAGTGTGGATATGGTAGCAGCATGAGGAGAACACAGAGTGGCTAGGTGACCTAATGTGGAGATGGCAGCATCAGGAGGATACCACAGGGTGGCAAGGTGACATAGTTTGGAGATCGCAGCAGCAGCTGCATCAGGAGACTACAAACAAAGTGACCCGGTAACAGAGTGGGGCTGTGGGTGGCAATAACAGTACCTGCTGATGAAGGTGGGTGAAATAAGGAGTACTTGGCATCAGATGTGTGGCATCAGGCGGGTTGCAGCATCAAAGTAGTAGCTGAGTCAGGTAGTCTGAAGAAACCGGTCTCTTGTATCAAAGTGTTGGTGTGGCACCATGGATGATGTAGTCTGGCGCATCAGTAGTTGGTGGTTGGAAATCCTGGCTGATCCACGCCTGATTCGTCTTGACAAAGGTCAGTCTCTCCACATTTTGGGTGGACAGGCGAGTTCTTCTTGGGGTAACTATAACCCGCTTCACTAAATACCCGCTCTGATGCCACACTACTGGCCGGGCAGGACAGCTTTTCCAGTGGAAACTCTGCTATTGTGGCCACAAATCCAATTTGGCTACCCAGTAGTCCAGCGGATCTTCAATGTGGGGTGGCAGGGTACAGTCTAAGTATGCTACCACCTGCTGGTTCAGATCCAGGTCTACCTGCTGCTGCTTCTGGTTAGTAGTTTCTTCACTATGCGGGTGAAGATAGCTACTCATCAGCGACTGTAGACTCAGGCTGCTGCTGATGGAGCTGGTACTACTCCTGCCACCCCACATTGAAGCAGCCATGGCAGTGGAACGTGTGCACAAAGAGTCCCACAACCCCCCCCCCCACCTCCCCCCCTTTGGATCATCAAGAAATCATTGATGGCTTCCTCTGTTCGTATAGTCAGTCCAACATATGGAGGGTGGAATTCCAACCGGTGGAAACATTGCATATCAGCCTATGTTGGTGGATGCCGTTCTGCCGCTGCAACTCAAGGAGGGTGTGCTTTGCAGTGTACGAGTAGCTGAAGTGCATGCAAAGTTTCCTGGCCATTTTTAGGATGTCTTGCAAATGGGTGGAAGACTTCAGGAACCGCTTGACAACCAGATTAAACACGTGTGCCATGCAGGGCGCATGGCTCAGCCTTCCTTGACGCAGCACCGACACCATGTTCTTCCCGTTGTCGGTCAGCATGATTCCGATTTTGAGTTGTCGTGGAGAAAGCCAGGATTCGATTTTTTGATGCATCAAGCGGAGCAGTTCCTCCCCTGTGTGACTCCGTTCGCCAAGGCAAACCAGGTGCAGAACAGCGTGACACCGCCGATCCCTGCACATGTGGTATGCTGGAGGGCACTGTGACTTGTCCCTGCAGTGGAGGATGAGCAGGCAGAGGTGGACATTGTGTGACAACATGGAGGCCTAAGCAGTGTGGACATGTATTGTCCCTGACATTATCTATAAATGGGCCCTGGTTTAGACCCTCGGGATATACCCTGAAAAACACAATACTCCTGACAAAGTGTTAGATTTGTGCTTTTAGGCAGGCTTGGGGTAAAGCAAGTAAATTATCAAGAGTGTTTACAGACAGGGCACTAGCTAGACCGCTGTAGAGAGTGAGCATGAATGAGATCATTTAGTGTGTATGAGGTGACTGTGGTTGATGTACTCAGAGAAACTTTTAGATAAGTGTCCCTGTGAAAGTGATAGGTGACAATATATGGAGTAGCAGGGAGTGCGGATAGCACTGTTATACCCTGCTAAATACCTGTGTGCCAATATTGAGAGTGATAGGAGCAGTAGCTCCATCAAATAGCGCACACACAGCGACACAGAGCCCCATTGCATGAAAATACTGCCAGTGCAATTATCCAAGTGTACTTGGAATTTGGCAAACGGTGAAAATTGTGAGAGTACGCTGAATAGTTGCACAAAGCACTAAATATAACAGGCTAAAAACTTGTATATTATACAGTGTTAAAACAGTCATAGCACAAATATTGTGTGACATACAGTATAATAAAATCACTCACTCTTGCGGCATATATTACATGAACAGTTCTTGAACAAGGCTCCGTAATTCACACTGTGGTATCGCAATTGAAAACTTCCCGATTATAGCCTGATAGTTTTAAATTACATTAGTATAGGTTGTTGTTTTAATGATAGAAATAAAGTATGCAGTTTTATAATGTATAGGTTGGACCCCTACAGGGATTTTCTGGCCAATTGACCGACATTGTTTTTCAGTCCCTGACCGTAGTTACAGCTCCACACGTCGGCGCTGCCGTGCACTTTGACAGACACCGACAGGCTCAAGGACTGGCCCACCTTCTGTTCTACATGTGTGTGCAGGGCTGGTACTGTGTTTTTCGCAAAGAAATGACGGCTTGGGACTCCCCACATCGGCTCGGCACAACCCATCAGTTCTCTGAAAGGTGCAGAGTCCACCACTTGGAAGGAGGGACTGAAGCACCAGCAACTTAGACTGGAGCATTTTCAGCTTCTGCATCGTTGGATAGTGCACGCATACTGTTGTCTCTTGGCACTCGCTTTGGTGATCGATTGCTGACGGAATGACTGACGAGGAGCAGGAGCATCTGGACCAGCAGAAGATAGGATGGACAGACAGCCCCCTTCGACTGAGGTGGTGGAGCCTTGACTGGCTGAAACTGGGTGCGTGCCACTCAGTGATGTAGTGGTTGCTGCAGCAGGCTTGACCACCACATTGGAGCCACAGTTCTCCCAGGCCACTTGATGGTGATGCTGCATATGTTGATGCAGGGCCGTGGTGCCAACATTGGCACCCTGGCGGCGCTTCACCTTCTGCCCGCATAATCTGCCGGCGGCTTCATAAAAACTGCCACAACACTGAGTACCTGATTTTCCCCACAACACTACTCACTGGCTGACTGCTAACGCCGCTGCTTCCGTGAACCCGTGCACCACTCCTTTCTGGGCAGGTAGGCTGCTTCAAAGCGGGTGGTCTACCCCACGCCCGTTTGGCTCCCGACCTCCCACTGCTGCCACCCTGCTGACTCCCGGCCATTCTAGCGACTTGCTGGCTTTGCCGCTGCCTGACAGGCAAGCTGCCACCCTCTTCTCCTGATGATGACGAAGCCCCTTCTTCACCCAGCTCCCAAGTTCGATCGGCTTCATCATCATCGAGTAGTCTGCACATCACTGATGTCCTCCTCAACGGCTTCTGGGTCAGGAGCCTGACCACTCGCAACAAAAGCTCCCGTGCCACTTTCCTCATTACTACTTGGCCGCCTAGTGGAGGAAGCGGCGGATGTCTCCTCCACATCTTTGCTGTGGGCACAGGGCCTGCTCCCGGGTCATGCCAACTAAGGGTTGTGTCTGACGAACCCACAGACTCTTGGCTGAGTGTGTCTGATGTCACTTGGGATGATGTGGATGACCGAGTTAACCAATCAAGAACTCTGTTGTTGGTCAAGACACGACCGGTAGATGACACCCGGAGCACAGGGCTCTCGCTGCGACTACTGCTGCCACGACCCCTTACTCTGCTGTGACCTCTGCTTGCGCCAGAAACAGTCAGGCCTCTGCCACTCCTCTTTGCATGGTCTGGCACTTCTCTGCCTGACATACTTGTAGCTGAACTAAACAAATTAAATGGAGGGTGGTGGGTGTGGACACACCACCTTACTCGGTCCCCCAACGATTCAAGCTATCATACAGGACGCTGCCACATAGCTCCTCATTTTTCACCACCATTACTTCCACTCACGCTTGATCCAGCAGCAGTGTGTTTGAGAAAGGTCGTTTGACCGAAGCGTCACACGATTACACGATTTGCTGCATATAAGAAATTATCTAAATAAAGCAAACTTCTTTAATCGCAATCATAAGAGTGCTGCTGTCTCATCTTGTCATAAATGGAAATTAAAACACCCTAAAAGCAAAGAATATATTTTTCTTTTTGTACTGAAATAGGCCACTAAACCCCTTCACCACAATTAACTGCGGAAATGCACTGAGAAAATAAGTTTTCTTGTTGTACTAAAATGTGACCCTATATGCTTTGACCAAAAAAAAATTAAAGGGTGAACTGCATATATATATTTCTTGAAGTACTGAAATAATCCCCCATACGCTTGCAACAGAAATCAATGCAGCAGTGCACTGAGAATATATAATTCTTGTTGCACTGAAATTGGCCACTATACGCTTTGACCAGAAGTGCGTATATATTTTCTTGTAGTACTGAAATACGACCCAATATGCTTTTACCAGAAATAACTGCAACAGTGCAGTGCATATATATTTTTATTTTTATTGAAATAAGCCCCTATACTCTTTCACCAGAAATTAATGCAACTGTGCAGTGCATTTAAATGTTTCGTGTATTACTGAAATACCGCCCTATACTCTTTCACCAGAAATGACTGCAAACGTGCAGTTCGTTTATATTTTTACGTGTAATACAGAAATACCGCCCTATCCTCTTTCACCAGAAATGACTGCAAACGTGCAGTATAGTGTGCAATGCGCTTTTATTGTTCATGTATTACTGAAATACCGCCCTAAACTCTTTTACCAGAAATGACTGCAAGCGTGCAGCACGTTTATATAGTTCATGTATTACTGAAATACCACCCTATGCTCTTGTTACTATGTTACTCTTGTACTATGTTACTCTTTCACCAGAAATGAATGCAAGCATGCAGTGCATTTATATTTTCGTGTATTACTGAAATACCATCCTAAACTCTTTCACCAGAAATGACTGCAAGCGAGCAGCGCGTTTATATTGTTCATGTAGTACTGAAATACCGCCCTATACTCCATGTTACTATGTTACTCTTGTACTATGTTACTATGTTATGTACTATGTTACTCTTTCACGAGAAATGACTGCAAGCGTGCAGCGCGTTTATATTGTTCATGTATTACTGAAATACCGCCCTATACTCTTGTTACTATGTTACTCTTGTACTATGTTACTCTTTCACGAGAAATGAATGCAAGCGTGCAGTGTGTTTATATTTTTGTGTATTACTGAAATACCGCCCTAAACTCTTTCACCAGAAATGACTGCAAACATGCAGCGTGTTTATATTGTTCATGTATAACTGAAATACCGCCCTATACTCTTGTTATTATGTTACTCTTGTACTATGTTACTCTTTCACCAGAAATGAATGCAAACGTGCAGTGCGTTTATATTTTTCGTGTACTACTGAAATACCGTCCTAAACTCTTTCACCAGAAATTACTGCAAGCGTGCAGTGCGTTTATATTGTTCATGTATTACTGAAATACCGCCCTATACTCTTATTACTATGTTACTCGTGTACTATGTTACTATGTTATGTACTATGTTACTCTTTCACCAGAAATGAATGCAAACGTGCAGTGAGTTTATATTTTTAGTGTATTACTGAAATACCACCTAAACTCTTTCACCAGAAATGACTGTAAACGTGCAGCGCGTTTATATTGTTCATGTATTACTGAAATACCGCCCTATGCTCTTATTACTATGTTACTCTTGTACTATGTTACTATGTTATGTACTATGTTACTCTTTCAACAGAAATGAATGCAAATGTGCAGTGAGTTTATATTTTTGTGTATTACTGAAATACCATCCTAAACTCTTTCACCAGAAATGACTGCAAACGTGCAGCGCGTTTATTGTTCATGTATTACTGAAATACCGCCCTATACTCTTGTTACTATGTTACTTTTGTACTATGTTACTATGTTATGTACTATGTTACTCTTTCAGCAGAAATGAATGCAAATGTGCAGTGAGTTTATATTTTTCGTGTATTACTGAAATACCACCTAAACTCTTTCACCAGAAATGACTGCAAACGTGCAGTGCGTTTATATTTTTCGTGTATTACTGAAATACCGCCCTATACTCTTTCAACAGAAATGACTGCAAATGATTTTAGCGTAAATAACAACAAAAGTGACCTGCGTATATATTTATCTTTTTCCACAAAAAAAAGCCACTAAATGCTTTTCAACATAGCACTTGCACCCCAATAACTAATTGCTGGAATGACAGAGCTGTATTATGAGACTATCTGGATTCCCAAGTAATGTTTCCTGCACTTGTAAATCACTTTTTTCACAATGAGGATTTTCCTATGAATCTCCCTAGCATCTGCACACTTCTCTCCCTGCCTGAGAAATAATTCCCCTTACTATCCTTTCCCTGCACTAGTAAATCACTTCTTTCCTTTTTTTTAACAATTAGTTTTGATTTCACTCTCCTAGCGCCTGCATACACGTCTGTCCCTGAACAAAGTACGATTGTGAATGGCAGAATCTAAGATGGCTGCCGTATTTATAGGGCTGTCACATCACCGGGCTGGCTGGCTGCTAATTGGCTGCATGCATGGCATTATGGGTCATCCCTGATTCCCAGAGTTCTTTGCCCCATGTCTTCACACGTTTAGCCACCATTGTAGCCACCATGTTAGGAAAAATTATGATTCGTTACATGAAGCTCGAGGAAATTCGCATTCGTTGCAAATCGATTTTTACTGAAATTCTAAACGAATTCCACTTCAGTCAGCTTCGATTCACTCATAGCTAACAATGATGTAAACATAAATATCATAAAAGGTCAAAATACCTCCAAATATACCCTCTACATAGTTCTGTACATATTTAACTTCCAGATATAAATTCCATACATCTGATTAATATAGGCGTCCATTCCAGACATGATGGACATAGGCCTAAAAGGAATCAAAGAAAATATCAATTGGCTCTAAATCCAAATGGTGTATATAATAAGACAATACATTATGTGAAGCCACTTACATAGATGGTAAGAAGGTGTAGTATAGACCATATTCCATAAGCCACATTGGATGATATCTGACACAAGAAGGGATAATAGTTGTCACAGAGCTAAGGAGAATGTATACCTGTTTCCTTCCTCAATGTGAGATATTCTCTAAAAAAATTAGGAAAGGTAAAATAATGGTAAAAAAAAAAAAAAAAAGTGTACGTTATTGCTAAGGCCCCATATATGCCCTGTAAGCATGATACTAGACTGTACCATAGCCCTCCTGTAGAACTCCCGAAACTGGGCAGTCAACTACAATATATTTTTATATTGTATTTTCATCCAATAACCTATACATCTTAACATTATAATTATCTAAATCTATAATAACACTCCCCAAATGGCTTTATCACAATAGACCTATCTTTGTTTAGACCCATTGCCTGTAACAGGCAATGGGTGTGGAACTACCATGCCAATTAACCAGTTTGGCTTTGGGATATTCCTAAGTGTGTTATCCTGGCAGCCTCGGGTCTTCACTCTTTAACCCCTATACGGGGACCTGGTTTTCACTGCAATGGAGCTACCAGGCCGCAACCTCATGGGATAGTCCCAGTGTAGTTGGCAGCTGAAAAATGGGGGTTAGAGACACCGGTATGAGGCACCAAAGGGTTAGGAAATATTCGTAGTCAGGTAATAGGCTGAGTTTAGGACAGGCAGAATACATGTGTAATCAAGAGACTAGTCTGAGGTCAGGGTAGGTCGCATTGGGTTAATATGGAAGTCAAGCTAAGAGGATCAGGCAGCGCAGAGTCAGTGATGGCAACACAGGCAGAGGTTTGGTACATGAGCAGATGGTCAGAATAGAGCACTTTCACTGGTCTCTAGCGAAATAGGTAGCCTATTCCTGAAGCTTCTCTCCCTGGAATGCAGTCCAGTTATTGACTGGTGAAAATACAGAACAGATGCGGTGGCTCTTTAAGAGCTGGGAGCTGTTCATGCCCTGCAGGGCAAGGAAAGGGGCCTAGCAGGCATTTAGCCATTTAGTAGCTCTGCCTTTAACTGATCTTCAGTGACCACGACCATACCCCCATTACCATTATTTAGGGGACGTATATGTGTTTGTGTATATATTTATTAGGGATGATCAAAGAATGCTTTGGATCCTAGACATATTGTACTTCATCTAAATTTGAGTCAATATGTCTTACTTTTATTTATAAAAGAAAAAATATCCCAAATTTACAGAAAATTTTGAAAAATTCACTATTTGAATTTCTCTGCTTTTAAAACGGATAGTGATATCTCATAAAATAGCACTTATTTAACATTCTTGGTATTCAGCATATAAAACTCATAGTGCCTGGAGTTCAAAACCATTCCTTATAGGAAAATAAATTCAGTTTCTTATTGGGAAATTCTTTTTATAATATCCCCTCCTCTCCAGTCTAGTTCACACTACACCATCCCCCAGGCCCTAAGGTCCTTGTTGTGTTTCTCAGCGAAATGTGCAAAAACATTATGGGTTTTTAGTCCAAAAAATTGGCATGTTTTAAAATCGGACCCGATTCTAGCTACAGTCTTCTGCTTTCAATCAATATACAGGGCTTTCCTGATTCCCACAAAGGAACCTGGTATCTGCAGTGATGTTTCATTGCAGCACTTGCAGACAAACCGGCCCGCATGGTGGCAGACTACATGGGGTCGGTCGGTGCTTCTGACAGCATGACCACCGACGACCCCATGGAGTACTGGGTTGCCAGGCCGGACACCTGCCGTGAGCTCGCTCAGTATGTGCTGGAGTTACTATCTTGCCCCCCTCCAGCGTACTGTCTGAGCGGGCATTCAGCGCGGCAGATGGGGTGGTCACAGACAAGCGGACCCGTCTGTCCACAGACTCCGTGGACAGACTCACATTCATTAAGATGAATGAGTCCTGGATCGGCAGTGACTTCATGGCTCCCGCTGTCGGTCAGGGCGCTGAAGGGTCCCTTGTCCATTCCTCTCCTTTGCTCTCCCTTGTTTTTAATTGTTCCCTCTCTTTTTAACTTTATATGAATTACTTTTTTATTTATTTATTGATATTTATTTGATCGATATTTTTTGTCTAGTTTGTATCATGTTTATATTAATTTAATTTTTAATTATGAATTTGTTTTGAACATGTTGAGTTACATTTGGGCCTTTAAACATAATGTCTGCTGCTGCCTGTGCTGCTGAATTTGGCCATGCTACTTGTGGCCATGATTATAGACCACTTCTGAAATCCTGGTTGGGAACTGAGAACATGACCTAGCAGCCAATCCTTTACAGCTTTACAGTTTAAACACTCCCCTACGAAATTCTCCCCTCTGCCTGTGATACAATTACCTTACACAATGGGTTGATGTAATTATCACAGGCAGGAGAATACTATAGTTTTAAACAATGTCTTCTGTCCTGGAGACAACAGAGGAGTCATTCAATTATCTCTCAGGACAAAGGGAAATCGCCAATACACATGTGGGGACAATAGGACAGACATCACTATTTAATACACAATGTCCCACCCTTTACAGTACACACAGACATTTAACATATCCCCAGATGGCTTGGATCTGAGAGCTCAATATATCCAAACAGCGCTCAGATGCCACAAACACAGTCAAATCACAATGTGGTTTAATTTTAGCATGGGCTGATGAGAGGGGCCATAATCCTGGGTCAAGATCAAGAAGCTGGCAACAAGGCTTCTCAAGCACCCATTGGCCAGGTTGGTTTTGCCACAGTGCCGTTGATCCCACTGCCGTTGATGCTGCTGCATGTCATGAAAATTTTGACTTACATTTGATCCTTTTAACATAACGTCTGCTGCTGCCTGTGATGCCGAATCGGGCCATGCTACATGTTGCCCTGATAATACACCACTCCTTAAATCCTGCTGTTGATGCTGCTGCATGTCATGAAAATTTTGACTTACATTTGATCCTTTTAACATAACGTCTGCTGCTGCCTGTGAAGCTGAATCGGGCCATGCTACATGTTGCCCTGATAATACACCACTCCTTAAATCCTGCTGTTGATGCTGCTGCATGTCATGAAAATTTTGACTTACATTTGATCCTTTTAACATAACGTCTGCTGCTGCCTGTGAAGCCGAATCGGGCCATGCTACATGTTGCCCTGATAATACACCACTCCTTAAATACTGCTGTTGATGCTGCTGCATGTCATGAAAATTTTGACTTACATTTGATCCTTTTAACATAATGTCTGCTGCTGCCTGTGAAGCCGAATCGGGCCATGCTACATGTTGCCCTGAAAATACACCACTCCTAAATCCTGCTGTTGATGCTGCTGCATGTCATGAAAATTTTGACTTACATTTGATCCTTTTAACATAACGTCTGCTGCTGCCTGTGATGCCGAATCGGGCAAAGCTACATGTTGCCCTGATAATACACCACTCCTTAAATCCTGCCGTTGATTGTGCTGCATGTCATGAAAATTTTGACTTACATTTGGGCTTTTTAACAACGTCTGCTGCTGCTTGTGATGCCGAATCGGGCCATGCTACATGTTGCCCTGATAATACACCACTCCCTAAATCCTACCGTTGATGCTGCTGTATGTCATGAAAATTTTGAGTGACATTTGATCGCCCAAGGAATAATCATAGAGTCCAGACCTTCACACTTTTTTTAAAGTAAAATTTCGATTGGGTTATTTAATTTTGTATTAAAAACTGGAAGTGTACTTACCTGCCAGTGCCTGGCGTTATTTTGCCTAGTTACAAATGGAAACTTATGAGTCAGCATTCTAGTACTGTGTTAACTCTAGATGCTGTATGTCCTGATCGTGCGTAGACAACCATCATGGACCTGATTTTATCTTTTGCACTTTAACAAGTATAGAATTATGAATTCTTTTAACCTGGTTTGCATGTTTCGTATTCTTGCATGTGCTCATCTTATTTATGTATTGTCAATATTTCGACATAAAAATATTTATTTAAATAATCTTTTTAAAAGACATTTTATCTAGCGTTGTTTGGCTTCATTCACAAAATGAGATGATTTCACTTTATTTTATTATTTTTATTTTAAATTAAGTGTGGTTTGGGGCGGCTATGTTGTGGTTCACGCTGTAGCACGGTGTGGACCGAATGTGGCTTTCCCTTGTCAAAAGGTCTTGTGCAGTTGGCATTGTACAGGACTGATTGATGAACCTACGAAAATTTATATATTTTTATTTTTGTTGTCACACGGATTTAGGATCCAACACGGTGTTGTCTGTCATTCTGGGAGGGATGGCTGACTTTCGTGTTGACCCCTCTACATGGTTGGGTGTGACTGGCGTTATACTGTCACTACCAGAGCTTTGAGACGTTCTCACAGCTCTGTTTCTCCACCCTGTGATGATGTCACTACTAGAGCTTGGAGGAGTTCTCTCTGCTCTGTTTCTCCGCCCCTGTGATAAGGTCTTTACTTTCTGTTTCCCTCCTCCCAGCTGTCCCTCCTGTGATTGATTCCTCTTCCTATAAAATACCCCTCTTCCTGTTTAATCGTGCGGATTATACTTTTCATTTGACCTGTATCTCTCGCTTGAGTATCTTCACTTGTGTGATATCTTTTCACTGGACCTGTGTTCTGCTGAAGCAAGTACTTCGGATATTGTCTGCTGACGTTGGATCTGTCTTCACTGCTGCTGCAGCTCCTTCAGTTAAGTGTGCAGACATTGTGTGTTTCTGTTTGTTTGCTGACTGGATCCGAGGCGACCCGGTTCCGTCCATATACTGAGCAGGGCACCGGTGGCCGTGCCCCTTTCACTATTGTAGGGGTTACAGTGGTCATCAGCCTTAGGTACGCGGGCATGTCTCGATCCACCATCTGGATCTGGACATGGGCTTAGCAGCATAGGGAGAGCTTTTAGGGTCTGACAGGGGTCACCCTTTATGTTCCCTAGTTTGGGTCCGGTCAGTAGCTAATTCACTGTGTATGCTCTTGTTGCTCACATACAGCCGTGACATATACTCATCCGTGTGGAAATCCGGTTTTGTGAATGGAGCCGTGTAGCAACATGTAAATATGTATAGGTACTTTTCTTGTTTATGTCACTTATTGGCAATTATGTAATGAGGATTTGCACATGCTAATTATATATAACCACTGCTTTAAGATTTTAAGTATAAACTGTGTACTATATGATGTTCTTGGAGACATGTCACCGGTTAGAGAATTCATATAATCATAGTCATGTAAGCAATCATATGTTTCTATATGTATGGCGGAAGCAATGCTACAACATGCAAATTATTAAAAGATTGGATGCTATTGAAGAACCATGTTGGTTAGTTCTTACCCCTACCATTTTATTGTTCCAATATTGTTCCTTCTTTTTGTTTTATAGTTCTGATAACAAGATTTGATTGTAAAGAAATTTTGGGAATTTGTAAAAGTTTATAATTTTGCTAATTTGATAAAATCAAACAAGGTTTTTTGTAGGTATTATTACTCTGTTCAAGTTTTGTATTTTAGTAGTTAATTGTTTGCTGAAAAAATACATTTATTATTCACGATAATTTTAAATTTATGTTACTACACAAAATAATTTAGTTACTAGGAAAATTAACCCTAAAATGTATTTTAAATGTAACTCTGGACTATTAGAATGCTTTGCATACACAACCATTACCAATGACTACTACTATCGTAATCCATTTGAGTTATGTGTAGGCCTCATACTACCCTATTTCTATATACCTGCGGATGCTGTATGTCAGGATACTGATTAGTTTGGGAATGGACTCTAGGGGCCTTTACTTAAAAAAAAATGTTTAACCATTATAGTGAAAACTTCAAAGTTTTTTAATTTAAAAAAAATAAAATAAACAATATAATTACAAAAAAATAAAATAAAACAATTGCACAAATCTTAATAGGGCAATGCCCTCATAGTTTGAACCATATTTTTAGATCCCCACGTCCTTGGCATGCTTCTCCTCCATTTCTCTCATGCCATTTGAGAACTGGAGCTTCATCTCCCGCATCTTCCGGAGATGATGCTCCCGGAAGGCCTTCATTCCAGCCTGGTGCTCCCTCTCCATCTTCCTAATTTTTAGGTCCATTTCTTTTAATACTGTAAAAAAATAAAAACAATAAATAAAATAGACGGTGTCGTTTCTGAAGAAACCACATGATGTTGGCTTAAAATCTGATTGGCTGTTGGTGGCTCCACCCACTTTTTGAATTTTAATCCCAGTCCTCCAGTGACCAACTTTGCAAAGTTTGAAGACTGTGCCAATAAAAGTCTAAGAGCAGTGGCAGTTTGATTTTCCACCTTTAAACAAATGCCTGAAATTTGATTGGGCAGTGTAGACTCCACCCACTTTTTATACATTTTAATCCCAGTCACCTAGTAACCCACAGTGCCAAGTTTGGGGACCCTGGCTTAAATACCGTGGGAATGACAGCTTTTAACGTTTTCAAACTGAAGTCAACAGTGAAAATTTGTTTGGTTGTTTGTGGCTCTGCCCACTTTTTAATGTCCCCAAATTTGACACAAATTTTCAGGGTGACCCCATGAATAAGTGACCCAAGTTTGGTGACTTTAACTTGAAAGCTGAAGGAGTGACAAAACTTAATAGTTTTCCTATGAAAGTCGATTGGACAAAATGGGGTCTCCGGGGGCCGCTCAGGGGCCCGGAGGGTGGGATCGGTTAACAAAGCACAAGCAAAGTTTGTTAATTGTACTCCTAAAACTGTGGGAGGAGTAAGCGTATAGAAAATTGCTAAATTTTCATTGGCCAATGGTATCTCCGTCCACTTTGGGGTGCCCCCCATATATACCCGTTTATTTGGGTTGACACCAACAATATCTGGTCCGAGTTTGGGGAATAATCATGGCTGCTCGGTATGTCTCAATGGGAATGTATACCTCGGTGAATCAGTACGCCTGTAACTATAGGTTTTAGTGAGGTTTTCTTTAGAAATTATTTTGGGCCTGGGTTTTAATAGTCAGAGACATTGGGTGGGACAGGTCACACCCGTACTACATCTTGCGGTTTTCATAACATTGTGGTTAAAAGGCTGGTAAAAGTACAGTTTAGCTAGGCGATTGGAGCATCAGAACAATCCTAGAGGGAACCAGACCTCTGGAAGACTGTAAAGAGTGTTGAGATAGTACTTTTTTGTTATCCCGGCTTATGCGGAACTGTAAGTGTGGGACTAAAGGTTCTCCGATATGTGTTGGGCTGAAAAAGATTATTAATAAAGCTTTAACATGCTTATTGTTTGCTCCAAAAAGAATGTCTATGGTGAAGACTAAACTGACACTTGTGGTCAGGGCTACGGACACAGCCGAAGAGCCTAGTGGGATAAACACCGACACCCACCGTAACTTCAATACGCATCTTACCTAACAAAATGGCTAGTGGTGTGCCTGTAGCCATGTCGTGGAGTAGGCCTATAAAGGGGCATACCCTGTAGAAGTGAAAATAGAAAGGGAGGGAGGGTGGGGCAACTGAGAAACGCCCGCCCCTAGGTGGGGCTGTGCCTGGTTTAAGTAGAGCCTCTGCCCCTCCCACAAATGCAGCCTAATCAGACTGCCATACTTGTGGTCAGGGCTACGGACACGAAAGCCAAGAGCCTAGTGGGATAAACACCGAGACCCACCGTAACTGCAATACGCATCTTACCTAACTAAATGGCTAGTGGTGTGCCTGTAGCCATGTACGTGAGATAGAGCCTATAAAGGGGCAAAAACCAGACATGTAGGGTGAAAAGAGACTTGAATGGCCTGTACAAAGAAACCCTGATCCAAACTGCGAAACCATATCTCCCACGAGAGTTCGGGTACATAAGTCAACCATAATGATGCCTGCATCCATCCTGCGGATAGAGCCAGGACAGAATACTGAATGTCGCACATTCTGCCCCAATGCACAAAGGGAGGAACTGGGAAGCGCTTCAGAAGGAAGCGTGGACGATACTAACTAAACCTGAAGACTTGGTTGTGGTGCGAGCACTGACAAATTCCCCTAGCCTTTTGAGACCGGAGAACTGAGAGCCTAACTGTCTAGACTATGCAAAGAAGGGCCCGAAAGAATACCATGTAGGCCAGGAGAGGATGTAAAGCAATAAGCTAAGAACGTAGTATATGGAATCCTATCGATGCCCTCACACGAGTGAAGGAGTGCGATCGCAGTAAGCTGCTGGTGATTTAGTTCGCAGACCTGGCTGATTGAAAAGGTAACCGGCATGGTAATACAAATGACAAATATGAGGGGTAAACAAGAAAATAACTAAAAGTGGCCTGAAGAAAATACGGGCGGGATTACACCATGGGCCTGACCGATGTGATATGCGATACTTAACATAACTACCTTTCCTGAAAAACCCTGACAGGCGAATATCGTGAACACGAGACCAGACCAACGTGGCGGTTACACCTAATGACGAGTGTCATTTGGTACGAGAACCTGAAGGTAGGTGGCCGATGACACCAATGACTTGAACTCCGGAAATTAAAGTCTGGTCCTGGGGGAGCATAGCCAGACAGGTGATCTGTCGACCAGGCAGGAGTTCGTGAGCTGGCCACATTGATTATTGAACGTGAAGAAAAACATAAGCGGGCAACCAACTATGGTGATTGAAAACATAGGAGGAAGAATGCAACAAGTACAGACAATAGGTTTAAAACAGAAGCCCAAGTGTGACATAAATAATTGAATGTGGATGATTGGAATGTAGTGGGCTAAGGACGTTGAGTTAGAGAACAAGGGCCTAACAAAATGAACAAGAGCTATGACACCCGGGGGTGGCCCACACTCCAATGACAATAACGATACGTTTTATGTGGCGGCAGTGGCGCCACCGCCCATCCTATATGTACCACGATTAAGTCTATTAGTATGTTTCTGGAATCAGCTTCCTGTCAGCCGAGCATAGCAAAGGACCTTCCATAATCCCTGCCAAGCACTAAATTGTCCGCAGAGAGAACGGAATGGTAACAAGGAGTAACCAGCAAAAGAAGCAATGCAGAAATGAGGAGCAAACAGAAAGAATCCATGCGACACCCAAAGTCCGCCAGAAGAAGCCGTGTTGTAAAGAAGCATGTCCAGAAGAGGGACAGTGTAGTAAAGACTAAACCCGGAGAGTAAGCATATCCGACTATCCGGTGAAGGTAGCCGTGCAGTAAAAGATCCTCCAGCCGAGGGAGCAGTACAAAATGGTGAATAATAAATTATGTTTGCCGAGGGACTAGAAGAACAGGAGAGCGCAATGCAAAGGACTGCCTGGTGGGTGGAGCCGCACAGCGATACCGCCTGTGGTATGCAGAACGAATGCATATGTACATACGATACATAACTGGCAGACCGCAGGAAGTTATAACTATGACAAATGGCCTCGATAATATGCGTACTAATTAAACCGAGGGTCTAGCCTGAATACCGAACAGGCTAATGTTACTGAAAAAAGTCACCTGACCCGCATGGCAGGTGACCCTGACCAGGCTGAGCTTCGTTAAGGAAGAGTACACCTGGGGAAGCGTGGCAGACAATGGATGCACCACCGAAAGACTTTGGAAAAGTGGCCTGCGCCCGGATGAACAAAGAAGCAGCTATGGATGTGAGACATTTGGGCCAAATCAACCTGGATGCACAGAAGTTCAACCCACCAGGTAGATCACCAGGCAGGACGAAAAACTGTCATCGGTCCCCCGAAACCATGGGGCCAAAGCAGTCATCGTGCCCCCGAAGCCATAGCAGTCATCATGCCCCCGAAGCCATGGAGCCGAAGCAGTCATCGTGCCCCCGAAGCCATGGAGCCGAAGCAGTCATCGTGCCATGGAGCCGAAGCAGTCATCGTGCCCCGAAGCCATGGAGCCGAAGTTGTCATCGTGCCCCCGAAGCCATGGAGCCGAAGCGGTCATCGTGCCCCCGAAGCCATGGGGCCGAAGCGGTCATCGTGCCCCCAAAGCCATGGGGCCGAAGCGGTCATCGTGCCTTCGAAGCCATGGGGCCGAAGCGGTCATCGTGCCCCCGAAGCCATGGAGCAGAAGCAGTCATCGTGCACCCGAAGCCATGGGGCCGAAGCGGTCATCGTGCCCCCGAAGCCATGGGGCCGAAGCGGTCATCGTGCCCCCGAAGCCATGGGGCCGAAGCGGTCATCTTGCCCCCGAAGCCATGGGGCCAAAGCAGTCACCGAGCCCCCAGCCATAGGGGCGAAGCAGTCATCGAGCCCTCAAGCCATGGGGCGAAGCAGCCTTCAAGCCCCCGAAGCCATGGAGCCGAAGCAATCAGCGAGCCCTCAAAGCCATGGGGCCGAAGCAGTCAGCGAGCCCTCAAAGCCATGTGGCCGAAGCAGTCAGCGAGCCCTCAAAGCCATGGGGCCGAAGCAGTCAGCGAGCCCTCAAAGCCATGGGGCCGAAGCAGTCAGCGAGCCCCTAAGCCATGAGGCCAAGGAGTCATGGGGTCCCTGGTCATGGAATCCTTTCTCCCTGAGGCCAAAGCAGTCATGGGGCCTCTGCGGCCATGAGGCTAAAGCAATCAAGGGCCGCCGCGACCTGCGGCCTAAGCAATTAAGGGGCCATAAGGCCGTCCTAGATATGCGTGATGGGTTAAGATAAATAGAGTGAGCCCAACATGATGGAAAAAGCAACAACTAGGATGATTGGGACGTCTAAAAGTGGCCTGGAAAGGAACGTGATTGCTGACAGGTATGGACAATAGTAATCCGAACAACGGACATAAGCATAAAACCGGAACCAGCCATAAAACTTAAAAATGCAAGCGTGGAATATAAAACGGAGAAGAGAGAACAACTAGTGTTGAGCGAACAGTTCGAAAATCGTTTGGGTCCGTGCGAATTTTGGGGTGTCCGTGACACGGACCCGAACCCGGACATTTTCAAAAAGTTCGGGTTCGGGTCCGGTGTTCGTCGATTACTTCCGCTTTCTGAAGGGCTGCACAGCAGCCAATCAGCTAGCGTTTTACTTCTTGCCCTAAGAGCCCATCACAGCCATGCCTACTAATGGCATGGCTGTGATTAACCAAGTGCAACATGTGACCCAGCCTCTATTTAAGCTGGAGTCACGTAGCGCCGCACATCACACTGCTCTGACTAGTGTAGGGAGAGGATGCAGCTTCTGTGAGGGCGAGATAGGCAGGGATAAAGAAGTGATTGAATGATCTACCTTTCAACACCTGTGCATCAGAACAACTCAGCTGAGCTGTTCACTGAAAGTCACTATTTTGTTGAGACTGGCCAGAGCGATTTTTACTGGCACATGTAACTGGGCTGACCGGCGGTGGCCATTTTGGGACTTGTGGTGCGCCAGCACAAGCTGCCACAGAGTCTAAACCAAAGCTCCAAAGAAGTGAAAAATCTACACCTGTGAATCAGAACAACAGCGATTCAGCTGCTCAGTCAAAGTCTATTTTTTTCTGGCTGGGCAGACCGTTTTCTGGCACATGTTACTGGGCTGATAGGCGCGGCCATTTTGGGACTTGTGGTGCTACAGCAAAAGCTGCCACAACGTCCATTAATCTCATGTAATAGTCGATTTTTCATAGATATACTACATCAGGGGTTTGGCTGTGCTTGTCACCCATACTAACTGCAAAGATATTTAATATATCAGTGGTGAAACTGAAAGTAACCCACTTGGATAGCAAATCCCATGAATGTGCTGTTCCAGCTAGTCCAATACTGTCAGCCAGAAATATATATTTTTTATGTGCCAGAAATATAAATTAGAAAAAGCTTTCACCGTAATAATAAAATTATTCTGGTGTTAGACCAGAAGAAGCACTCCTGTTGTAATTAATACTGTAAAAAGGCTTAGGCAATATTTCTCCCAGTGTGGGAAATTTATCTAGCAAAACTAGCATTTTAAAAATTCCGGTGTTCTGAAATACCAGCAGTCCTCTTGTAATTAATACCGCAAAAAGGCATTATATCGTCCAGTGTTGTAATTTTGGTGAAAAAAAGGCCAATTTAATCAATCTGGTGTTAGTTAGACCAGAAACAGTAGGCCTCACGTTTTACTCCTGTAAAAGGAATTATATCTCCCGTGTGGGAATCTATGTACTAAAACTAGCATATTAAAAATTCTGGTGTCCAATTTGCAGCAGTTTTCTTGTAATTAATACCGGAAAAAGGAATTATATCTTCCAGTGTGGGAATTTATGTACACAAACTAGCATTTTAAAAATTCTGGTGTCCAATTAGCAGCAGTCTTCTTGTAATTAATACCCCAAAAAGGCATTACATTGTCCAGTGTTGTAATTTTGGTGAAAAAGAGGCCAATTTAATCAATCTGGTGTTAGTTACACCAGAAACAGTAGGCCTCACGTTTTTACTCCTGTAAAAGGAATTATATCTCCCGTGTGGGAATCTATGTACCAAAACTAGCATATTAAAAATTCTGGTGTCCAATTTGCAGCAGTTTTCTTGTAATTAATACCGGAAAAAGGAATTATATCTTCCAGTGTGGGAATTTATGTACACAAACTAGCATTTAAAAATTCTGGTGTCCAATTAGCAGCAGTCTTCTTGTAATTAATACCGCAAAAAGGCATTACATTGTCCAGTGTTGTAATTTTGGTGAAAAAAGTCCAATTTAATCAATCTGGTGTTAGTTAGACCAGAAACAGTAGGCCTCACGTTTTTACTCCTGTAAAAGGAATTATATCTCCCGTGTGGGAATCTATGTACCAAAACTAGCATTTTAAAAATTCTGGTGTCCAATTTGCAGCAGTTTTCTTGTAATTAATACCGGAAAAAGGAATTATATCTTGCAGTGTGGGAATTTTGGGGCTAAAAATAATATATTTTATTGTGGTGCGAGTTGAATCGCAACAATGAGGAAACATTCTATTAAGGGACGAGGACGCGGTCGTGGTGGTGTCCGTGGAGCCTCTGTTGCTGGCAGAGGACGTGGCCGTACGGCCTCAGGCGCTACAGTAGTGAACCAACTCCCTCAAGTAGCCGGCAGAATTTACAGCGATATTTGGTGGGGCCCAATGCCGTTATGAGGATGGTAAGGCCTGAGCAGGTACAAGCATTAGTCGATTGGGTGGCCGACAGTGCTTCCAGCACGTTCACCACATTGTCTTCCGCCCAGTCTTCTGCGGAAAGCGCACAGGTGGCACCTGAAAACCAAGCCCATCAGTCTGTCACATCACCCCCATGCATATCAGGGAAACTGTCTGAGCCTCAAGTTATGCAGCAGTCTCTTATTCTGTTTGAAGACTCTGCTCCCACGGTTTTCCAGGGCGTCCACCTAGCCCTTCCTCAGCGGTGGAAGACATTCCATGCACTGACGCACAACCACTATGTATCCAGATGATGAGGACATGGGAATACCACCACAGCAGAGTGACCGAGTCTCTGATGATGACGAAACACTGGTGCCCACTGCCGCGTCTTATTGCAGTGTGCAGACTGAACAGGAGGAGGTCAGGGAGGAAGACTGGGTGGAAGACAATGCAGAGGACGATGAGGTCTTAGACCCCACATGGACTGAAGGTCGTGCCGCTGACTTAAATAGTTCAGAGGAAGAGGCAGTGGTGAGACCGAGACAACAGCGAAGCCAAAGAGGGAGCAGGGGGCAAAAGCAGAACAGCCGCCGTCCAGAGTGCTCGCCTGCTATTGGCCAGCGCCAACAGGGACCCAGCACCCCAAAGGCATCTTCAAGGAGTTCCCTGGCATGGCACTTCTTCAAACAATGTGCTGACGACAAGACCAGAGTGGTTTGCACGCTGTGCCATCAGACCCTGAGGCGAGGCATTAACGTTCTTAACCTGAGCACCACCTGCATGATCAGGCATCTACATGCAAAGCATGAACTGCAGTGGAGTACACACCTTAAAAACAAGGAACCCGCTCAGGCTCCCCCTGCACCCTCTACCGCTGCTGCCTCGGCTTCCGCCTCGAGAGGAATGTTGCCACCTGCCGAGCAGCAAACAGAGGATGTGCCACCGTCACCTAGCGTCTCCACTATTTCACACAGCAGCGTTCAGCTCTCCATCTCTCAAACCTTTGAGAGGAAGCGCAAATTCCCACCTAGTCACCCTCAAGCCCTTGGCCTGAATGCCAGCATTTCTAAACTACTGGCCTTTGAAATGCTGTCATTCCGGCTGGTGGACACAGACAGCTTCAAACAGCTGATGGCCATGGCTGTCCCCCAGTATGTGGTTCCCAGCCGCCACTACTTCTCCAAGACAGCCGTGCCTTCCCTGCACATGCAAGTGTCCGATAAAATCAAGTGTGCACTGCGCAACGCCATTTGTGGCAAGGTCCACCTAACCACAGATACGTGGACCAGTAAGCACGGCCAGGGATGCTATATCTCCCTAACTGCACACTGGGTAAATGTAGTGGCGGCTGGGCCCCAGGCGGAGAGTTCCTTGGCGCACGTCCTTCCGCCGCCAAGGATCACGGCATCATTCTTTGCCTCCTGTAGCCTCCTCCTCCTACTCGGCTTCCTCCTCCTCCTCCTCTGCTTCCACCAGCTCATCCAGTCAGCCACACACCTTCACCACCAACTTCAGCACAGCCCGGGTAAGCGTCAGAAGGCCATTCTGAAACTCATATGTTTGGGGGACAGGCCCCACACCGCGCAGGAGTTGTGGCGGGGTATTGAACAACAGACCGACCAGTGGTTGCTGCCGGTGGGCCTCAAGCCCGGCCTGGTGGTGTGCGATAATGGGCGAAATCTCGTGGCAGCTCTGGGACTAGCCGGTTTGACGCACATCCCTTGCCTGGCGATGTGCTGAATTTGGTGGTGCAAAAGTTCATTCACAACTACCCAGACATGTCAGAGCTGCTGCATAAAGTGCGGGCCGTCTGTGCGCGCTTCCGGCGTTCACATCCTGCCGCTGCTCGCCTGTCAGTGCTACAGTGGAACTTCGGCCTTCCCGCTCACCGCCTAATATGCGACGTGCCCACCCGGTGGAACTCCACCTTGCACATGCTGGAGAGACTGTGCGAGCAGCAGCAGGCCATAGTGGAGTTTCAGCTGCAGCACGCACGGGTCAGTCGCACTGCGGAACAGCACCACTTCGCCACCAATGATTGGGCCTCCATGCGAGACCTGTGTGCCCTGTTGCGCTGTTTCGAGTACGCCACCAACATGGCCAGTGGCGATGCCACTGTTATCAGCGTGACAATACCAATTCTATGTCTCCTAGAGAAAACGCTTAGGGCGATGATGGAAGAGGAGGTGGGCCAGGGAGGAGGAGGAGGATGACGGGTCGTTTTTAGCACTTTCAGGCCAGTCTGTTAGAAGTGGCTCAGAGGGAGGTTTTATGCAACAGCAGAGGGCAGGTACAAATGTGGCCAGCCAGGGACCACTACTGGAGGACGAGGAGGAGGAGGAGGTGGAGGAGGATGAGGATGAAGCAGGTTCACAGCGGGGTGGCACCCAGCACAGCGCAGGCACATCCCTGGTGCGTGGCTGGGGTGATACAGAGGATGTTGACGATACGCCTCCCACAGAGGACAGCTTGCCCTTACCTCTGGGGAGCCTGGCACACATGAGCGATTACATGCTGCAGTGCCTGCGCAACGACAGCAGAGTTGGGTGGCCACCCTGCTGGATCCACGGTACAAAGACAATGTGCCCACTTTACTTCCTGCACTGGAGCGTGATAGGAAGATGCGCGAGTACAAGCGCACACTGGTAGACGCGCTCCTGAGAGCATTCCCAACTGTCACAGGGGAACAGGTGGAAGGCCAAGGCAGAGGAGGAGCTAGAGGTCGCCCACGCAGCAGTGTCACGGCCAGCTCCTCTGAGGGCAGGGTTAGCATGGCAGAAATGTGGAAAAGTTTTGTCTCCACGCCACAGCTAACTGCCCCACCACCTGATACGGAACGTGTTAGCAGGAGGCAACATTTCACTAACATGGTTGAACAGTACGTCTGCACACAACTCCACGTACTGACGGATGGTTCGGCCCCATTCAACTTCTGGGTTTCAAAATTGTCCACGTGGCCAGAATTAGCATGTTATGCCTTGGAGGTGCTGGCCTGCCCGGCGGCCAGCGTTTTATCTGAACGTGTATTCAGCACGGCAGGGGCGTCATTACTGACAAACGCAGCCGCCTGTCCGCAGCCAACGTGGACAAGCTGACGTTTATAAAAATGAACCAGGCATGGATCCCACAAGACCTGACCCTCCCTTGTGCAGAGTAGTCCTTAATAACTGCCTTAAACCATGTTGTCTTGTACTCCTGGCCACTTCTTCATTGAAAAATCAATTTTTGAAATTAAGTAGGATCTTGGGGTGCAACCCAGAGTTAAATGAACCTTCCTCTGTCTGGGTGCCGGGGCCAAAGTACATGAAAGTGTCCTTCTCCTGTGCTGGGTGATATGAATGTTATACTTGTGCTGTCTGACATGTCTCCTTTGTGTGGGTGCAGGGGGCCAAAGTCACTGAAAGCGGCCTTCTCCTGTGGTGGGTGATCGAAATGCCTGATTCTCTGCTGTGGGACCTCTCTCCTCTTTCTGGGTGTAGGGGTCAAAGAACACAAAGGTGGCCTACTCCTGTGGTGGTTGATGTAAAACTGATGCTTGTGCTATCTGACCTGTCTCCTCTGTGTCGGTGCTAAGGCCTAAGTCATTGAAAGCGGCCTTCTCCTGTTCTGGCTGATATAAATGCCTGAATCTCTGCTGTGGGACCTCTCCCTCCGTGTGGCTGCAGGGGTCAAAGTCTCTAAAAGTGCCCTTCTCCTGTGGTGGTTGATGTAAAACTGATGCTTGTGCTATCTGACCTGTCTCCTCTGTGTCGGGTGCTAAGGCCTAAGTCATTGAAAGCGGCCTTCTCCTGTTCTGGCTGATATAAATGCCTGAATCTCTGCTGTGGGACCTCTCTCCTCCGTGTGGCTGCAGGGTCAAAGTCTCTAAAAGTGCCCTTCTCCTGTGGTGGTTGATGTAAAACTGATG
>JAKVIS010002304.1:0-23978 GCA_033119425.1 Bufotes viridis | reverse complement strand
CCCCAGCATTGCCATAACTGTGATAAAATGTCTGCAGTGACGCAGTAATCACATATGTATGCTGCTTAATGAAATGGAATTCCTCTGAAAAAAATGTCACCGTGTGGAAAGTGAGTACACGGAAACTGACCTTCAGGCCTTAGTGGTGTGATACAGGCTCCTCCAGGACCCTAGACTGCGAGAAAATGGTGGTACTGATGCAGTAATCCTGCACATTTATGTTGGTTCTTAAGACCCCTTTCACACGAGTGATTTTTCCACACGAGAGCAATGCATGACATGAACACATTGCGCCCGCACTGAATCCTGTCCTATTCATTTTAATGTGCACATGAGCGTTGTTTTTTACACATCACGTGTGTTGCGTGAAAATCACAGCATGTTCTATATTCTGCTTTTGTCTTTGCCCCATAGAAGTGAATGGAGCTGTGTAAATAACGCATTGTATCCACATTTTGCACTCATGGTTGCTAAGAGATGTTTTTAAACATTCTGTCTTTTATCACGCGCATGAAAAATGCATCATAGCGTATTTCACCCGCACAAAAAAAATGGTGCGAGTTTCACCGAGTGCACCCGCAAGGCCGCAAGGCATTCGAACCTAATCAGTATCATTTGTCTGCAAGATGCATTAAAGATTTTTTTTTTTAGTTAGACAGATAGGACCAGTGACAAGATGGGGCACTGCCAGCAAAGGAAAGTTGGTGAGTTCAATGCATCGGAACCAGTGGGAGAAGTGTGAAAATCCTCCTGAATCCAGGCTTGATTCATTTTGACAAAAGTGATGTTTTGGACACTGCCGGAGGACAACTTGGTTCGTTTGGGTGTCACCACGCTCCTCATGGCACTGAAAACCCTCTGTGAGATCACACTGGAGGCAGGAAAGAATGAAGATAAATAGCTTGCTGTGTTAGTTCTGGCTACTGTTCCAGTCTGCCTGCCCAGAAATCCATGGGGTCAGGGAACTTGGTATATGACAGAGACTAGCCATAGTTTAGGTAGGCCATTTAGGTGGGAGCTTGCTGAGTGGCCTCAGCCTGGCGGAGCACATGGTAAAACTTCTCCATCATGTTGGGGAGACTAAAATGGCTTCTACTGCTTCTTCAGTTTCTGGTATTCCTGTCGGCTGCAGGGGGTGAATCTGTGGGGCTCTGGGAGGGTCCTCCCTTTGAGGCATAGTGGCAGAAAGTGTATGCTCGTCGTAAGCTGTGGAAAGCTGGAGCACACAGTGTTTCCTGATAATAACGTAATTTGTCCTTCCTTTCTACCAGAGAAAAACATTCCACCATTGTGCGTTTGCAGCGAGGGACTAAAAGCATGGCTATCCAGTAATCATCAGACTGCTTGATATAAACTATACGCCTGTCACTGCATAAGCAAGCCAGCATACAGGTGGCCATTCTGACCTATGTGCCTGAGTAACCACAATTATCTGGCTTGCACCCCCTCAACCCCCCCGCCCCACTGAGATCATTGGGTGTCTTGGCTGGTGACATCCTCATCGTCGTATTGCTACTCTATCTCCAAACTCCTCCTATCCTTGCAAACCCAAGTCCTCATTCTCATCTTCCTCATCTTCATCATCCTTCTCCTCCATGGCATATTCCCTTTGGGTGTCTTCAGCAGCTATAGAGCGTCAGCTACTCTTCTGCCGTGATCACCTTCTGCATGAGCCTAAACATCTGTTGTAAGAAGATAAATATGAGAAGGATGAAGTCATTCATGCTGCACTTGTTCATGAAGGGCTTCAGCACCCGATAGGAGTTCTCTGATATGAGTTGCCACTGCCTGACCTCAAAGTAATACATGCTCTCTGAGGCTTTCAGGTTCATGATAAAATCATTCACAGCTTTCCTCGTACAGGCCTCTGAGCATGTGCAATGTTGATTTCAGCATGTTGTCCTGTCTCGGATTAAGCCATGTAGCGACAGGATGTTCTGTCGCTGCAGGTCCAGAAGAGCATGGCTCGCCAAGTAAGAGTGCTTAAACAGTCTCCTGCACTTTGCCAGCACTTTACAAAGCACTGCACCATAGTTTTCTACCTCCTTGAACACACCGGGCCAATAAAACCGCTGCAGTATGCGGTCCTGGGTTTTCTGCCCCCCCAAGTGTCCCCCAAGAACATGTTGGTGGGCAAGCTCCATAACAAGCTTGCGATATGCGGTGGGCACCACCAACTGTTCAACGGGCTCACCTCGGATTTGGTTCACCCGATACAACATATCCTGAAGAACAATAAATCGTGGGAACATTAATTCAGCCCCAGGTTTCTGGGGTTTAACATCAATTATTACGACACTTTCCCAGGCCCTGGTTAGGGTTTGGTCCCGGTGTTGTGCGGTCCCAAAATTTTCCCCGGAGACATTGAGGTCTGCCAACTCAGGTCCCGGTGGCAAGTCCTCCGTGTCTCCCACCATTACACTCCGTGGGGTTGTCTCCCCCTCTACCGCAGCAGTGGTGGTCACCCCTTCCGCAGGCCCTTCGGACTCGGGCTCCCAGGGCTCTGGCCTCCCACTGGAACCAGGCCACTCTGCTAGGGTTACCTCTGTCTCAGGGCTATTAGTCACTTTCACCTCAGGCCATAGTGACGGAAAACCAGGGAAGTCTCTCCCAATTATTAGTTCATAAGGTAGCTTTGTGGAGATCGCCACTTCATAAGTCCATGTGCCGGCCGCCGTGGACAGAGACATTACAGCAGTGGGATAGTCCTTTAAGTCTCCGTGTATGCACACCACACCAACTTTCCGGCCCGTATACTGGGTGGGCTGTACCAGGGCAGCACTTACCAAGGTTACTAGGCTCCCTGAGTCCAACAGCGCCACTGCCAGGTTATCACCAACTTGCACCTGGCACAGATGACGATTGTCTATTATCTCGGGGTGCCGGTCGCACACAGTCTCCGGGCATACATGGAAGCCCGGTACCCATAATTAGTCTCCATGGGCTCTCCCCGGCGTGGACAGTCGGCCCTTATGTGTCCAGGCTCCCGACACTGCCAGCAGACCACTGGGGATGGGTCTGCAAGGGTACATCCCAGGCGGGTTTGGCCGGCCGCCGGGTCTGGGGTGGAGATTTCCTGGGTTTGACTGGTCCCCTCCCAAAAGAACCCCCTGCAGGTTTCTGGTGGCCTCATATCGCTCCACCAGGTCGACCATCTCTAAGGCATTCCCAGGTGACACCTGGCCGATCCAGTGCTGGAGAGGGTATGGCAAAGCCCTCCAGAATTCATCGGCTAACAGACGGTCGAGCATAGCAGTGGGAGTCAGTATGTCTGGCTGCAGCCATTTTGCAACCGTTGTAGCAAGTCATAATATTGTGGTCTGGCGGGTTCAGCCGGGTTGAACTCCCACTGATGCACCCGCTGGGCCGGACCAAAACATTCACCCCCAGTCTTGCCAGGATCTCACCTTTCACGGTCGAGTAGTCAGCTGCTTGGTCATCTGGGAGGTCAAAAATACTTGCTGGGGTCCAGACGCCAGGAACGGAGCGACGACCTCTGCCCACTGTTCTCGGGGTAATTTCTCCCTCACGGCCACCTTCTCGAACACCGCCAGATAGGTCTCAACATCATCCGAGGGGTCATCTTAGGGATCGCTGCACGGACAGCTTTCCGGGCATCGTGGACGTGGTGGGACGCTCCTGCCGCTTGTAACGCCATCACGTGCTGTAGCAGTAGCTGGTTGGTCTCCCGCTGCTGCACGTTAGCCTCTATGAGGGCTTTCACAGCCGCCTCCATTTTGTCAGGGAACACAGGCTGCCACTTTGCCGGCCGAATATAGGACATCCAGTCGTGCCCAGCAAAAACAAACTTCGGCGTTCACGCCAGCCTCACTGCGCATGCCCGCATCCGACACCAAATGTGGGGAGTCGCTCTGGTAGATAGCGGTGCGGGTGCAGTACCGAGGCAAAACAAGGAGTCCAGAATGTGCAATAAACAGTGTTTTATTCACACTTGCACAACATAAATGAAAAACAGTCTCTTGGTGATAATTCACACATAACAGAAATAATGTGGCCAAACAAAACAGGCCAACACAGGGTTCAGTCACCTGGGAGGTTTAGGTGAGGGTTCACACTCTAGCAGTCGGCCCAGCCGCAGGAGATTCCACCTTCAAGTTGCAGGGAAAAACACCACCTTGCTGAGCTCTTTCCTCCAGGTCAGAGAGCTCCACAGGACTGTTAACAGCTCCAGGACAATCACAGCCCCCAGCTGCTGGTGCTGGCTGAGTTTTTAAACCCAGCCCAAAACCAGGACTGGGTCGTGGGGAGCAGCCACCCACCCTACACTTTAGCTGCTCCCGGTAAGAGCCGGCTCGGATCGGCTTTGCAGCCATGCTATTTAAAACTATGTCAGTAGCACTAGCTGCTGCTGACATCAACAAAAAACGGCTCTTACCTCACCGAGGCTATGAACCTCGGTGACACATACCTGCCATCCACGACGGCACCCTGCACCTTACCACACAAGGTATATATACTAGGGACACTAACCTATAACAAGGCCTATGTACTAGGGACAATAATGTATAACAAGGCCTATATACTAGGGACAATAACGTATAACAAGGTCTACATACTAGGGACACTAACATATAACAAGGCCTATATAATAGGGACAATAACGCATAACAAAGTCTATATACTAGGGACAATAACGTATAACAAGGCCTATATACTAGGGACAATAATGTATAACAAGGTCTATATACTAGGGACAATAACCTATAACAAGGTATATATACTAGGGACACTAACCTATAACAAGGCCTATGTACTAGGGACAATAATGTATAACAAGGCCTATATACTAGGGACAATAACGTATAACAAGGTCTACATACTAGGGACACGAACATATAACAAGGCCTATATAATAGGGACAATAACGTATAACAAAGTCTATATACTAGGGACAATAACGTATAACAAGGCCTATATAATAGGGACAATAGCGTATAACAAGATCTATATACTAGGGACAATAACATATAACAAGGCCTATGTACTAGGGACAATAACGTATAACAAGGCCTATATAATAGGGACAATAACGTATAACAAGATCTATATAATAGGGACAATAACGTATAACAAAGTCTATATACTAGGGACAATAACGTATAACAAGGCCTATATAATAGGGATGATAACATATAACAAGATCTATATACTAGGGACACTAACGTATAACAAGGCCTATATACTAGGGACAATAACGTATAACAAGGTCTATATACTAGGGACAATAACCTATAACAAGGTCTATGTACTAGGGACAATAATGTATAACAAGGCCTATATACTAGGGACAATAACGTATAACAAGGCCTATATACTAGGGAGGACAGCAAGGATGAAACATGTATACATTATTTACTTACTTAAATTCTTCCAAATGTGGCCTTATTTTTTTTCATATATGTGGGCAAACATATCCTGGGTTACCTCCACCCAGGCAGTGTCCTTTTTATAACGGCCCTGGTACTCCCCAAACCGAAGATTCCAGAGGCAGGGCCTGTCCTGTAACCGGACAATTAGCTTTTCCACGTCCATGGCGCATGGTGTCTTGGGCATTTTGAGAAGTTTGGGCTCCGTAAGGGCTGTAAAATGATGCAGCCAACTTATCCCTCAAGTGCTGTCTTAAACCAGACGCAGAGAAACACCTACTTCCTGTATTAGATCCCATGAATGTTGCTAAGTTACTTGCGTGAAAAAAGCAACGCAATGAGGTGTATCGAAATGAATTGCGTTTTTCACGCAGTCCCATTCACTTCTATGGGGCCTGAGTTGCGTGAATAACACAGAATATAGCCCCTGCTGCGATTTTCACGCAACGCATAAGTGATGCATGAAACAGATCGCTCATGTACACAGCCCCATCGAAATGAATCAGTCTGGATTCAGTGTGGGTGCAATGCGTTCTCACGCATTGCTCCTGCACGGAAAACTCCCCCGTGTGAAAGGGGTCCTATCATCCTCTGTTCCTCTGTGCAGTATGAAGATCAAATTAAATTTGGGTCTGGTTTCTGCGATACAAGATGCGCCCGCCCGGTGGCGCTGTATCGTGCATATAAATTGTACCTTGCGCTCTCAAGGAGTAAATAGTGACGTCACTTTACAAACTACGGGTAGTTGCTAGAGCCAAACTTCCTTCCAACACTGCTCAGTTCTTTATTTATATGCACTCTCTTCTAGTGACCACACATTTAACCCTTTACTTCCCCTCTGTTTTGGTGACTGTTCAGACATAGGCCTCATGCACACGACCGTTTTTTTATGCTGTCCGCAAAAAGGGGTTCCCATTGTTCAGTGATCCGTATCCGTTTTTGCCTTCCGTTGTGTTTCCTTGTATCTTCCGTTTTTTTTAGCGGACATGACCCAAAAGATTTTACCAAAAGACAGGCTGACAATTTTTCCCAAGTGCCTGCCAAGGGATCCGCAAAAAAACGGACACGGAACGCGGATGACACACGGATAGCCATCCACATTTTTTTCACGGACCCATTGACTTGAATGGGTCCGTGAACCGTTTTTCACGGACAAGAATAGGACCGGTTATATTTTTTTGACGGACTGGAATCACGGACCACGGACGCGGAGGACAAACGGTGCATTTGCCGAGGTTTCCACGGACCCATTGAAAACCAATGGGTCCGCAGAAAATCATGAAAAACGGAGCAACGGACACGGAATCAAACAACGGTCGTGTGCATGAGGCCATACTCTGCTGTACCTGCTCAGTTCCTTATTTGTATTCACTCCTCAAACGTTTAACCCTTTTACTTCTCCACTTATGAGCGGGATTAGGTAGCTGTTCAGACATTCTCTGCTATACCTCAATTACACAAATGCAAATAAATTCAGAGTTCAAGCCCCCAGGTGCCAATTCATTCATATAAATAATCCATTCTGTTTCTATTTTGGACATATTTTTAATAAAATCACCTCCCCTTTTGTTTGGTTTCACTACCTCTATTTCACAGAAAGTCGACCCTATAAAATTCCCATCATGTTTTTCTTTGTAGTGCTGAGACAGTGGGTGTCCCTCAAATATTTTTTTTATTTTTTGAATATTATATATATGTTCTCCCACTCTTTTTTTAATCGTCTTTTTGCGGCCGATATAGATCTTATTACCGGGCATGTTATTGCATATATCACCGCCCAGCTATTACACGTAATGAGTTCTCTAATATTCTCTTTATATGATCCATCATTATTCTCTATTTGTTTTTGCATTTTTTATTTTTGTTGCTTTCTGCAGCCTACGCATTCTTTGCATGGGTGGAAACCCCATGTTGTTCTTTATCCCTATAATTTTTTGCATTTTTACTATTATTAATCTGTCTTGTCATACACCTACTAGTGGATGCTACCATGCTTCCAATATTCCTTGCCTTCCGATAAATAAATCTTGGCACCATAGGAATAAGCTCTCCAACTAATTTGTCTTCTTTCAAAGCATCCCATTGTTTATTAACAATCTTTTTAAAAGTGTCACCTGGCCATTATGTGGTATAAAGATAGGTGGGATGATGTTTCCTCCTCCTTTTTTTTTACTTCTATTTTCCCTTTTTCTTCAAGCAGGATCTGTCTATTTATCTGTCCTACTTCTATCTTTTGAGCTATTAATTTTCTGTGCTATACCTCTTTGCTTCAAATCTTTTCTGCATGTAGTCCACCTCTATTTCGTACTCTTCTGGTTTAGTACAGTTTCTTTTGATACATAAAAATTGGCTTCTTGGTATATTATCTAACCAGCGTGGGAGGTGACAGCTTTCCCTAAAATAAGACCTACTTCCAGTTTTGCCTCTCGCTAAAATATAACGCATCCCACCGATAATAAGGCCTCCCCGATAATAAGGCCTCCCCGATAATAAGGCCGCCCCGATAAAAAGGCCACCCCGATAAAAAGGCCCCCCGGATAAAAAGGCCACCCCCGGAAATA
This sequence comes from Bufotes viridis, assembly GCA_033119425.1. Lineage (NCBI taxonomy): Eukaryota > Metazoa > Chordata > Amphibia > Anura > Bufonidae > Bufotes > Bufotes viridis. Next base: position 16,030 of record JAKVIS010002304.1, on the reverse strand, counting down.
AGGCTGAGTGATAATACCGGTAAGGCCACTGGAATATAAGGCCCCCGAAGCTACAGTACCTTAATGCATCAGCCAGAGCTGTTCAGGCAGTGCAAGGTCTCTTTAAATCAGAGAGCCCACGCTGCCGCCAGGACAAGCTGTCGCCTTCTGCCGTCTGCTGCTAGCTCTGCCCTGACGGAGTCTGGCTGACTCACAATTACAGTGAGTGAGTTGCACGGACACACAGGGGTGACTGAGGTGAGGGGGAATCACTAAATGACTAAATAATCTACTGTCCACTGGCACAGGGGAGGGGGATCACTAAAAATGAGACAGGGTGATCATAGGGGGGAGGGGGGAAATCAAAATTTCACAGGGAGATCAGAAAGGGGAATCAAAATGGCACAAGGGAATCAGAAAGGGGAGTCAAAATGGCACAGGGGGGTCAGAAAGGGGGTATCAAAATAACACATGAGGATCAGAAGAGGGTACTAAAACTGTAATCCCCCTCTCTGACTCTCCTGTGCCATTTTGATTCCCCTTTCTGATTCTCCTGTGCTATTTTGATTCCCCTTTTTGACTATCCTGTGACATTTTGATTCCCCTTTCTGATTCTCCTGTACCATTTTGATTCCCCTTTCTGATTCCCCTGTGCCATTTTGATTCCCCTTTTTGATCCCCCGGTGTCATTTTAAGTGATCCCCCTCCCCTGTGCCAGTGGACAGTAGATTATTTAGTCTCTTTCCCCCCTCCCCAACCTAATACCCCTGTGACATTTTTTTTTTACCCATAGACATGAGCGGAAAAAGAAAGAGCTAATCCATGGAGTGTTAGAATGGAATTGTGGAAGACTCTTGGGGCCAAAATCTTGCTTTCTGCAAAGAGAAGATGTTGAGTATCCGATTGGTCCGAAAATGGCGAGCAGAGTATGGTAACCTCATTGAACAAGTGGACAAGGGAAATGCTAAAAAGCGCAAATGTGGATCAGGTCGGCAACCATTATTTTCTGAGATTGAAGACCTGATTTCTGAATGGGTTGTTGACAGGAGAGCAAAGACTTTGGTTGTGAATAGGGCTCCGATTCAAGAATTTGCCCTTGCAATGGAACCACAGTTTGACATAGCCCCTGAAGACTTCAAAGCATCACAACACTGGCAGGATAATTTCCTTCGGCAAAGTGAACTGTCTTTAAGAAGATCCACAACTTTGTTTAGGCTGGAAGATGCTGAAGTAATTAAGCTCGCATTTGCATTCAAGTCTTTTATTGATGAGGGGACTTCTCTAAATACAATCTTTCCAACATGATTGCTATGGATAAAACTGCAGTGTTTATGGGCCAATCATCTCAAACAACAATTGGACAGCGGGGTGCCTCCTCAGTATACTATCCCTCCACTGCTTACGAAAGTGCACGTGTTACCTGTATTTTGCCAATTCTCCTGGATGGCACTAAAATCCCACCTTTAATCATTTCTAAGGGCAAGAAGGAAAAGATTGACCGTGTTTCGGGCATTTTTATTTTTGAAGCTGAAAAAGCCTGGGCCACACAAGCAGTTATAAGGAAGTGGGTCGATTTAATGCTGCTGCTTGTTATGCGAGGGAGCCAAAGAGGTCTGCTAGTCTGGGATGCAGCCAGCACTCACCGCGCTAAAGACATGAAGAAATTTCTTCACAAAAGATAAAAAGATCAAATAATGATTCTCGCAGGAATGACCGCTTATCTCCAGACTCTTGACATTGCAATAAACAAGCCATTTAAGAACAATGTGCGCATGGAAATTAATGACTACATTGAAAATAGAATGGAGAGAAATCAGCGTAGAAACTTTGTGAAACCTAAACTGCAGGAGGTTGTAACTTGGGTGAAGAATTCATGGGAGAAAATCACTGACGGTTGCATTTCAAATGCACTACGAGCAGGCTACCTTGACAAGAAGTATTCATTTAAGGACAGTGCTATTGTTAAACATGAGAGATTTGGTCCAATGATTCTGAAAGAAATGGAGTCACAAGAAATTCACCAGGAAATTCAGGGTTTGGATTGTTATGATAATGTTCCAGAAGATGATGACATGACTGTCATTGAATAAATTTTACTTTGTGTTCATACCGGTAAATATCAGTATCAGTAAATGTACTATAGGTTGTTGCACATGGTAATAATTGTAGTAACAAGAAATTCCTGATACCGTAGGATTCAAAGTTTGTCTGGTTATGCTGGTTTGTGATGACAACTACAGTACCTTCTACTGTACCGTATACAGGTAATAAATTTCCTTTTTTTTGTTCATCAATAAATGTGTTCCGTATTCTTCTTCATTTCCAAATAAAAATCACGTCATCGATAAAACGCCGCTATAGTACGAGATCCGCCTGGAGCTCACCATTCGGATGTATGAATAGGTGTTCCCTCCATCCCACATACAAATTAGCGAACCTCGGTGTGAATCTCGTCCCCATCGCAGTCCCCCCACATCTGAAGATAATCTTCATCATAAATAAAATAATTTCTTTGTAGGATGAACATAATACATTCTCCTATATTATTAATTTGTGTTTCTGGCATCTCATCCTTTGCATTCATGAAAAATTTTGCAGTCTCGCAGCCTTTTTAATTTTCAATCATCCGGGGCGTGATGACGTGAGTAACGCACGTCGCGCTCTTCTCTCCTCCCTCACCTCCCCCCCGCCTCGCTCTCCGGCCGACGCTGAAGTTCTGATGCGGCCGGCTCCCTGTGCACGCTGAGCTGAGTTCCGTCCCCTGCTGCCACTGTGAATCCTCCTGGGGTCCTGCTGTGCCTCCCGCTCACCGTCCGCTCCCTGCTACCCGCCGACTCCGCTGGCTTTGGCTCCGGTCGTCTCCCTCTCCGGCTGGTGTTCGCGTGGCTCGGCTCTTCCTCCTGCCTGCTCTCCTGCCCCTTTAGACGTGGCTTTCCTTCTGCTTCAACGGGCTTTGCCTGCCCCTCCCTCGTCTCCCTCCTGCTCCGTGGCCGCTCTCCGCCGTGCTGGCTTGGACTGCCTCCGATACCTCTGATGTCCCTGATGGTGGTGGCAAACTGTCCTCTTCTTTGTGCCCTCCATCTGATTCCGTTTGACTGGGTGAAGATGTCAGCTAAGTGATCCTTTTTGTACTATACCTGGCATTTTGTGCATCTGACTTAGGTCTCCCTCCTGCATTTTATATACACTCTCCTGCTGCCCCTGCCCCCTCTGCCCCCTCTGTAATGTTGACTTGTGCCATTCTGGTACAGAGGAGAGGGGGGGGGAGTGAAAAGTGAAAAAAAAAAAATGGGAGAAGAGGAGAGGAAAAGAGGAGAGGGGAAAAAGGGGACAGAAAAAGGGGACAGAAAAAGAAAGAAGGAAAATTAAGAAGGAAAAATAAAAGGAAAGAAGAAAGGGGAAAGGGAAAAGAAAAAAAGAGGAAAGAAAAAGGGGTAAAAAAAATAATATAAAAAAAATACTTTAAAAAAAAAAAAAAGAGAAAAAAGGGGCAATGGCTCCGAAACGGCGGTCGGTGGATACTTCTGGAGTAAAGATGGGGGTTAAGGCCCCGGAGGGGAAAATTGATAAATATCTAAAATCTCCCGCTTCAAATGAAAAGGGACTGTTCAAGGGGAAATTAAGTGTAAATCCTAAGAAAAACATAACTGCCCCTCAAACAGACGAGCTCTCTGAAGATGGGTCATTAGAAGCGGATCAGGAAAGAGGAGAGGTGAGCTTGCCAATACAGACTGAACACGACCCTCTGACTCTAGAAAAAATTTTGGACGCTGTAAAAAGATGTAAGGGATAGGCCACCCAACTGGGGTCAATGCAGAACGACATATCTCTAATATGGGAAGATTTGGCCAAAATCCGTGAGCGAGTTTTTAATGTGGAGAAGATGGCTGATTCTCTGCAATCCGATGTTGATATGTTGAAATTAAAAATGGGGACGCTCGCTTCAGAAAATCATAGCCTACAAGTTAAGCTTGAGGACTTGGAAAATAGATCGAGGCGACTTAATATACGCATAATTGGATACCCAGAAGGAGTGGAAGGCCGGCAGTTGATGGAACAACTCAAAGACGTGATCTTTAAAAATCTTGGGAATTAATATTTCTCCTCCATGTTTCAAATAGAAAGAGCTCATCGTATTCCCGGCGGGAAACCCACTCCTGGAAAACCACCTCGAGCAATCCTAATGAAGCTGCTATTGTCTATGGACAGAGATATGATATTGAGAAGAGCAAGGGAATGCTCACCTATTGAACATCAGGGCACTAAATTATTATTCTTTCCAGATTTTGCTCGGGAGACCCAAGAAAAAAGAAGAAGCTTTATGGAGATTAAGAAACATCTGGCCACTATTGTATCCAGCGAAGCTACGAGTGATTTACAACGGGACTTCCCACTTCTTTGAAAAATCGGAACAAGCACGAGACTGGATTGAACGAATGGGCATCTGAAATTTTGTGTCCGGATGACTGGGGGAGAGGGGGGGGATGGGTCAGAGGGAGGAAAATGGCTGGAAGGTAGAGGTTTGCTGACAGGATCGGGCGGACCAGTGGAGCTGGAGGGGAACGGGGAGGGGACTCTGCCTTGCAGGGGTATGGGGGTGTTTTTTTTTTGTTTTTTTTTTGTTCTTGATTAATGCTAACTAGAATCGTCTCCTGGAATGTTAGAGGTCTTGGGGAAAGGGTTAAGAGACAAGCCATCATGGATGCAATAAAAGGATTTCTACCGGCAATTATTTGCATAGTGGAAACTCACCTCACTAAGGAGACTGCGTCCCGTTTGACAACGGGTTGGCAAGCACAATCATATCACTCGACTTTTAGTAGTGCTTCAAGGGGTGTCTCGGTATTAATCCATCACTCTATAGACTTTGTTTTAATAGAATCCTCCATAGATGAACAGGGCAGATTTATTTTTTTATATGGTAGACTTTACGGACAGAATTATACTTTAGCTTTTTTTTATATACCTCCGCCTTTTTCGATGTATCCACTTAGCCGACTGTTATTATTTTTGGAGAAAAGGCCAGAAGGTCAGCTTGTCTTGATGGGAGATTTTAAAGCTGTTATGGATTCTAAAACAGACAGACTGACCCTGGATGCAGATTTAGGGAGGAACATTGGTTCTTCTCCGTTACGCCAGTTTTGTTTAGAGGTTGGCTTGGTGGATATATGGGGTCATCTTGGTGGAGGTAAGAGAGTGTACTCCTGTGTAAGTAGGGGTGGCAGAGCAATGTCCAGAATCGATTTAGCATTCACCAATGAGAACAATTTGAAAAATATCAAAAGGATACGATACGGAGTAAGAACTATTTCAGACCATACACCTGTACTGATTGAGGTTTGTATGGGGGAGAACAAAGATAATAGGGGGCCTGGCTTTAAGTTGAATCCATACTGGCTTACCATTATGGACAATTATCACTCTACCAGGCTGCTTATATCTTCCTTTTGGGAGGTGAACGTCCCCTCTGCCAATATCAATTCAGTATGGGATGCTCTGAAGGCCTATTTGAGAGGGGTACTTATCAGCGATATTACTACTAGGAGGAGAACTTTTAGGGAAAAAGAGGAGGAATTGGTTAGGATGGTGGCAACCTCAACAGAGCGATTTATCAATCTGCCTTCCGCTTTTAATAAGGAAGAGATGCAGAAAGCTAGTCGTTCTCTTGAGGAATATTTAATTGATAAAGCAAACCATAGATTATTTTTTAAAGGACAAACATACTTCTCATAGTCCGGGCGCCCCGGTAAGCTTTTAGCTAGAATAGTCTCACAACAGGAGAGGAAAAAGAAAGTTATTGTCTCTATTCGTAATCTGGATGGGGTGATTACACGTGACTCAGAGGGAATTAGAGATGCCTTCTTGCAATACTTCACTCAGATATATAGGGCCTCCCCTGGTATTTCATCTGACCTGGCGAGGTTATTCCTGGAGAGAATTTCTCTCCCAGTGCTAACAGAGATTCAAAAAAACTCTTTGGAGAAAGAAGTAACCCTCCTGGAGCTTCAGGAGGCCTTAAAGGCTATCTCTGGGAACTCATCGCCAGGCCCTGATGGCCTTCCATATGAACTCTATCGCAAATACGGTGATTTTATTCTCCCTCATTTATTAGAAGTGTTCTCTCAAGCATTACATAGAGGAGATCTTCCAAGGTCCATGATGGAAGCGTTAATATCTTGATCCCAAAAAAAGATAAAGATCTGGTAGAGTTGAGCTCTTATAGACCAATTTCTCTGTTAAATACGGATGTCAAGTTACTATCAAAAGTCTTGGCAAAGAGGCTCTCTAGGGTTTTGCCCTCTGTTATTCATCCAGATCAAAATGGTTTTATGCCGAAAAGGGGCACCCACTATAATCTACATAGGTTTTTCACTAATATTCAGTCTCCCGGGGATGGTGCCCGCTCCATCCTGTCGTTAGACGCCACTAAGGCGTTCGACAGAGTCGAGTGGGCGTTTCTCTGGGAGGTGATGAAAAAAATGGGCTTTGGCCCTAAATTTATCGCAATGATACAGCTGTTATATAAGTCCCCGGCCACTAGGATTAGGATTAATGATACGCAGACTGAGAGCTTTGAACTAGAGAGAGGCACCCGTCAAGGCTGTCCTCTCTCTCCTCTTCTCTTTAACATCTATATTGAACCTCTTGCGGTTAGTATAAGGCAGGACCTAAGGGTGGCTGGTTTCGGGGTAATGGGGAAGCAGGATCGCATATCTTTATATGCAGATGATACTCAGTTTTTTCTCCATCAAACAGATAGCACACTTCCTCGAGTTATGGAGCTAGTTAATTTATTTTGTCACTCCTCCGGTCTGGAGGTTAATTGGGCTAAGACTACTCTTCTTCCAATAGATGAATTGCGAGGACTTCCTGATGATCTGATCAATAGATTATCGATCTCCGAGACAATGAAGTACCTGGGGATAGTAACTTCCGCCAAGGCTCAAGATTATCTACAACTGAATTTGATCCCTCTATTGCAAAAGTTGAGATCAAAAATTAAGATATGGCAAAGAATTCTGTCTGCAAGAGCGGATAGAATTTCGTTAATAAAAATGGTGGTGCTGCCCCAGGTCCTTTATGTTCTGCGTAATTCTCCTATATGGATTGAAGATAAGTACTTTAGACTGATAGAGCGGCTGATTAATGATCTACTATGGGGGAGGAAACGGGTAAGATTAAAGGCAGTTTATTTTTCTATGCCCTACAAGCAGGGAGGTCTTAATCTTCCCTACTTTAAAGGTTATTTTATGGCATCTCAACTTTGCCTTTTAGACGACTGGGAAAATAGCCATCTCTGCAGGAAATTGGTCAAAGACTCAGGCTTTCCGGACTTTTTTACAGTACTGGAGTCTGACTATTTACTTAATTTGCAGAATCACTATAAACCTTTCTGCAGAATGGCTATGAAAGCCTGGATGGTCATTAAGAGCTGGTTTAAAGTTAGGGCATCACTTACTTGTACCCCGCTGTGGCACAATTTGAAGCTCTTGAATCTCGATGACCTGAACTGTCAGCAATACTGGAGGAATAAAGGGATTAACTACCTGAGTCAAGTGGTTGAAAATGGACAAATTCTGACCCTTGTGGAGTTAAAAAAAAAGGGAAAATGTAGGTGAGGTGGCTTGGTATGCATATTTTCAATTGCGGTCTGCACTTCTTAGTACTTCTGATAATCACTTACTTAATATAGACACCCCTGTATTTTTGCAAAATTTGATCCAAAATAAGGATGATATGAAAGTTAAGATATCACACTGTTACAGACACTTGATGGAAAATTTCTTTTTGGATAGTCTTTCTCCAGGACAAAAATCCTGGTCTATTTCACTGTTAGGCTTGGATCCCCCGAATTGGGAGAATGTAGGTAATAGTTTAAGTCAGGTTTCACATAATTTCAATCACACTGTGGTTCAGTTCAATATTATGCACAAAATATATATAACACCCCTGTGGCTCCACAGGAGAGGACTTGCAGCATCCTCTGGGTGCCCCCACTGTGGGGATCCCGGGGCAGATCATTTACATCTGTTCTGGGAATGCCCGACGGTGAGCAAGTACTGGAAGTTGGTTCAAAGAACTTTAACCCAAAGACTTACTTTCGATATTCCCCTATCTCCCAAATTATGGGTTTTGGGGGATTTGTCAGAGGTTAATTGTCAGGCTATGAAGGGTCGATTGCTGACTAAAGTGATTTTTTTAGCTAGGCTTCTTATATCTAGAAAATGGCTCCCCCCCCGCTCCAGACTGCAATAACTGGCTTAACTTGGTCAACAAGGTCAGAAGTTACGAGAAGATTCTGTATAGACAGCGAGGATCCTATGAAAAGTGGCATAATATATGGAAGGAATGGGACGATAGCTAAATGGTTTAATATATTTTTTTTTTTGGCCCTTTTTTTTTTCCTTTTTTTTTTTTTTTCTTTTTCTTTGCAAGGCAGGGGGGAGGGATTGGTTGGGGGGTGGGATGTTTTTGTAATTATGTTTTTTCTTTTTTATAAATTCTATGTTATGATGCAAACTGATAAAATAAAAAAGTATTTAATAAAAAAAAAAAATTAAATAACAGTGTATAGTAACTTAATGTCAAATGTGCTCTTTATATATCCATTTTCCCATTTTACTTCATTTAAATTTGTAATGTATGTTTTGTGTCTTTCAGATATGTAGGGAGAGACTGCGTATATGGTTGTAGATGTTGATATATATATTTGGGGAGAGAACTAGTTAGACATTCTATGCCTGACACTAAAGGTCTTGCCAGTGGATTTTTTATATCTTTATGTATCTTGGGGTTGTGATAAAATGCAGTAATCCCCGGGTGTATTATATTGATGAATGTTGCTTCCTCTTTTCTTAGAATACCCTGATTCTTTCCTTTTTGAACAAGTTCTCTCGGTTCTTTTTTGAACTGTTCTGTTGAATCGCTTTTTAGTCACTGATTTGTTCTACTGTCATTTAATATATTCTTTGCTTCTTTATGATAATTCTCTTTGTTAATTATTACAATTCCTTCACCCTTATCTGTAGGGCGGATGATAATATTATTCTTCTCCTACATTGAGACCAGTCATTTTTTTTTTCTCTAGTTTCTATTTTTTTTACTTTCCATATTTCATTTGTTACTTGAGTCATAAATGTATTGAAAGCTGATGAGTATTCTTGTAAGAGATGATACCTAGATTTGAGTTTAAATCTGTATGTTTAAAATTATCCTCAACACTCATCTCTTTCTCTCTCTTTATATACATATTTATCACCTTTTACTTTACTTTATTTTTTCAGTACTTTTTCAATGCTAGTTTTCTGCAGGGGCATACTTTAAATCTTTTTCTAGGACTTTATGTTCTCTGTTAGTAGCTTTATATAGACTTAAGTAATAGATTTTTTTGTCCCAGACCTTTCTTTATTCCCTTCTTTATTCCCTACATATTAGGTATCACCACGTCCATAATAGCCTGCTCTCTAAAAATATCTTTTTTGTTCTTTCTTTTTGATGAATTGCAGCCCCCCACATCCCCTTTTTTGTTTCCCTTTTTTTATAACCTTAAAAAAATCTTGTTTCAATATTTTTTGATTATAGATCTCTTATTCCTTTCAGCAAGGCTTCATGCACATGGCCGTATGAGTTTTGTAGTCCAAAAATTGCGGATCCCCAAAAAAAGGGTATTACATCCATATGACATCCGTTTTTTTGCGGATCTGTTTTTTTTTTTTTTTTGCTAAACCATTGTAATAATTCCTATTCTTGTCCGCAAACTAGAAAAAAATAGGACATGCACTATTTTTTTTGCAGGGCTGCGGAACGGACATACTGATATGGACAGTACATGGTGTGCTGTCCTCATTTTTTGTGGACCCATTGAAATGAATGGGTCCGCATCCTATCAGCAAAAAAAACAGAATGGACAAGGAAACAAAATACTGTCGTGTGCTTGAGGCCTTATACTAATTACACTTTTTATTTCTCCTCAATTCTCATCTTTCTTGCTGGTTCCCTCTCTTTACTGTGTTTTTTTAAACCTTTAATTTGTGTACCCCTTTCAGCTGTTCTCTCTAGAGGCACTTGCTCTATTTCTGTCACAACCTTTTGTTTAGGTCGTGACTCTGTTGCCTCACATGCTGTTGCCAGCGGCAACGTTTCCTGTTTACTGCATGTGGGGGTTGTGTTACGGCCTAATTGTTGTGGGCTGTGACATGGTTGCCACACGTGCGGTTGCCGTTGGCAATGTGTGTGTCATGTGGTGTGTTAAGCAAGATGCTAGCCACACATGCTGTTGCCGGTGGCAACGTGTTTATGCATTTGTGTGTTCTTTTCCTAATTATATTGGTGTGTGCTGGGTGTGGCCTCGCCTGGTGTAGGAGCTCTGCTCCTTTTATGTGTGGTTCCTTTATCTGTGTGAGCCACCCTTAGTTGTCATCAAGGTTCCTTGGCAAGTCCTGTGTTGTCACTCTGTGTGTTCCGCCTTTTCCCTTCCCCACCTTGTGTGTTGTGTTTTTGGTGTGGGTTTGTGTGGGAGGTAGGTCTTATGTTTGTTCTGTGTAGGTGTGTACAGGCCTGCAAGGAGCTTGGACGTATTCGCACGTGTGGGTGTGTCATCCAGAGGGGTTTAAGCACTTAGACAGTAAGCTGTTTGCGTTGGTGCTGCAGGTAAGTGCTGTTGTTTCTATGGTTTGTGGTTTCCTTGCCATAGGACACTTGCCTGCTACTATGTTTTGGCTTACTGTCTTCCCTTTATTGCGAGGCCTGTGGGAGACTCCAGTCCCTCGGTGTCTTGGAGGAATTGGGGGTCTCTTTCTCCTGACGCCAGTGCACAGGTACCCAGAGGGTCAGTAGGGCCCAGGTTCGTGAAGATGAGGCCCACTTACCATCTAGGGCAGATCATTCAGTCAGGAGGTTAGGGAGAGGATTTAGGGATGTTTAGGAGGTTTCCAGCTCCCTTTTCCCTGTCTCTATTTGGTCATTTCGGCCCTGAACCAAAGGGTTAAATTGATTCTGAATGGAAATGTCAGGGTTATTGATCTTGTTCTTTATCACCATCTTTGTAGATAACGGGGCAGTGGGATTCTAACTTACTAACTCTTCATGTTCAGTATGTGTAGTGCACACCGAGGTTCGATCTTCTTAACATATATTAGAAATCATGAGCATATCCTGATTAAAAATTTTGATACCGGCCTTATGGATGCTAACCAAAAAGAAATCATGTTTTAGTGTCTCCATAGTTTTCAGTTTTTGGGTGATTATCTTAGGTAGGGTCTCATTTTTTGCAGGATGAGATGATGGTTTGATTAGCACTATTTTGGGGTGCGTATGACTTTTCAATTACTTGGTATTACACTTTTTGTGATGTAAGGTGACAAAAAATTGCTTTTTTAAACCGGTTTTATTTTAATTTTTTTACGGTGTTCATCTGAGGGGTTAGGTCACGTGATATTTTTAGAGAACAGGTTATCACGGACGTGGCAATACATAATATGTATACTTTTTTATTTACTTAAGTTTTACACAATAACAGCTTTTTTAAAACAAAAAAAAAAGATGTTTTAGTGTCTCCATATTCTGAGCCATAGTTTTTTTATTTTTTGGGCGATTGTCTTTGGTAGGGGCTCATTTTTTGAGGGATGAGGTGATGGTTAGATTGGTACTATTTGTTGGTATATATTGTGGGCATAAGCCTTTTTGATCGCTTGCTGTATCACTTTTAGTGATGTAAGGTGACAAAAAAATGGTTTATTTAGCACAATTTTTATTTAATTTTTTTTACGGACGCAGCAATACCTAATATTTCTACCTCCCCCCCTATTTTTTACCATTTTTTTTAACTTTATTTGGGGAAAATGACGTTTTTTTTTTTTTTTACTTGAAACTTTTAATTTTTTGTGAGGGGGGGAATTTATTTTTTAAACTTTTTTTTCACTTTATTTTTTGTCACTTTGGGACTTCAACTTTTGGGGGTCTGATACCCTTTACAATGCATTCCAAAACTTCTGTATTGGAATGTATTGGCTGTACAGCTGTACAGTGTGTATTACTCATACAGCTTCCTGCCTGTGAGATCTAGGGGGCTGGATCTCACAGGCTCTTCACCGGAAAGCAGCCTGGAAGGAAGGTATCGCGCTGCCTTCCCTGCTATCTGGTCCCCATTACAGCAGCATGGGGACCCGATAGCCACCGCACCCGCAGCCCGATCACCTGGAAAAGCCACAAACCGCAGGTCTGAATTGATACAGGGGGTCACAGGAACCCCTTTTTTATTTATGTAACGTGGAAACAATGTGCCAACATGCGAAGTTAACCATGCTGGTTAGTTCTTTTGCCCCACAATAATTTTTTTCAATCAGTATTTGTTTCATATTTTTATATGAATAAAATTTCAAGAATTAAGCTTATATGATTTCACATGCTTTTATGGAAGTTGTGATAGGAATGAACAGTGGCTCACTTGGTATATCAATATGCTATGGTGCTCACCCCTGGCAACACCCAGGCCAGAAAGTGTGGATAGAAAAGGAAAAGAAATGGGGGGCACTCATAAATATAGGAATCAGATGGACCCAGGATAAATATACATGAATTTATTACAATAACAACAACCTAAAATAATAAATATAAAAAGGTAAAAACAGCAATGCAATACACCAAGTAATCAAAAAAGTCCAGGGATAATGCTGAGCTAACGGACACTACTTAAACCTAAGATTTGTCTCCGGAGACTAAGCCCACCAAGGCTTATGAACTTTATACCCTTATTCGATTAAAAGAAGTGATCCGCAGTAAGTGCTGTGAAATTGCACTCGTATCGACCTTTCATTCAAGGGCCTGCGAAAACACCGCCCATCCCAAATACGTCATAGTCACGTGAATTCAGCCGGTCACGTGAATCAGCCGGTCACGTGGATTCAGCCGGTCACGTGAGACGCCGCACCAGACCGAGAAGCCAGCACGGGACGCCACGCACGTTCCGGTCAGAGATATCAACGGGAAGCGGTAAAGTACTCTAATGGGCACTGCACACATCTACTGATAAGGTTATTACGGCACCTTTGCTACATATGAAATAACCTTATGCGCTACCTTGAATAAGAGGACCGTTAATCATTCTACGAGGTACTGCTCACCTCAGTCCACATCTTGTACCTTAGTGAGTGTAATCACTCCCTGGCAGCGGACTGTCCGTTAGCTCAGCATTATCCCTGGACATTTTTGATTACCTGGTGTATTGCATTGCTGATTTTACCTTTTTATATTTATTATTTTAGGTTGTTGTTATTGTAATAAATTCATGTATATTTATCCTGGGTCCATCTGATCCCTATATTTATGAGTGCCCCCCATTTCTTTTCCTTTTATGGAAGTTGTTAATGTATTCACAGCATTTATACTTGGATTTATTTCTTTATTTTGTAACATTATTCTTTAGTTTTAGACACAATACAAATCAAATGCATTAACTAAAATTCTATTATTATTAGTTTTCATTAAATAATCAACTGAGTTTGTATTTGTACTTGACACCATTCAATGTTGTCACTTCTTCAGAAAGGTCCCATTGTATGAACTGAAAAGTTGCTTTTGGTTGAAGTTGAATATACGCACATTGTCTTTGTGCTCTGCCATGGCATATATATATATATATATATATATATATATATATATATATATATATACATATATAATGCAGAAAAAGCGAACAGCACTCCAATAAAAGTGGAAAAAAGGAACTCCTTTATTCACCTGAACAGTGCGACGTTTCGGCTCCTTCAAAATAGAGCCTTTCTCAAGCAAAGAACACATACATAATGGTGGGATATATATAGTGAAAACCAAATTAACATGCAGGTCATGTGGCCCAATCACAATAGTGGGTGTTGACCATTAATTAGTCAAACACATGCGTGACACAATTAACATAGTGAAACATAATAGATCAGGGCATAATACCATCAGATTACATTGTTTCGATTTCTACATATACAAATGTTTCATAGTGATCAAACATGACATGTTAATATTCAAAAATCATCTGCGGATTATGCGCTGTTGTGAAGTAAAAATACAAGACAAGGGGGAGGAATTACAAACGGGTAATCGGCGGACATACCAGTCAGTTGAAATCCAATACGATCGAAAAAACTTCAATATTACTTTGAATCCATTGTCTATGCCCAGAGTAATCCAATGTGGGTGAAGATCAGTGGTCAGATGTGCTATGCGTCAGAATTCTCATTCCGTGCATGCGCACCGGTCAATGAAGTTCCATGCACCATCTTTGTTATGGGAAAAGGGTATTCCGATCCAGCACATGCCCTGGATCGGAATACCCTAAGTAAGGCTAAGTAATATAGTGCAATTTGTATGCATGGGAACACATTCCTGCTGCCAACAAAGAACATGTTGCTGACAGATATGTATAAGTTCATTTTTGGGGTTTCCCACGGTCTTGCAAGTGCCCATTCCTGGAACATATTTCTCTTATAAACAAAGAAACGTCTCCTGTATTTTCTGACTGACTCTGGAACAGCTATGTGTAGCCCTTATACTACACCATTTACCATGTAGATAGTACTGCTACTGTCTGTCCTGATCCTGCTGAGTTTTTTGTAGGCCATTTACTCCACAGTTACCCTTACCTGCTGCTGCTGTCTGTCCTGATCCGGATGACTTTTCCCCAGGACTAAAGGGGACTTCCTGCAACGTTATAACTTAAAATTACTCAAAATCATAACAATATAAAAAATAAACGAAAGCACACGTTTAAACTTAAATTTGTTATTAAGAATGTAGAGCAAAAAAAAAATGCCTCTAAGGCAAAGTGTTGAGTACTTTCTGGATGTCCAGCAACTCCTTGTTCCACTTCTTATGCTGCTCCTCCAGCTTAAGCACTTTTTTATCCAGCTGACGCCGCTGCTGGTGTAGTCTCCGTAGCTGCTGCCCTTTTATGACCAGCGTTGCTTTTGCGACGGCATGCTGCTGCTGTTAAATTTTACTTTTTAGTTTTTGAAGAACTGTTAGGATTAAAAAAAATATCAAATGAGTTTTAATTAAGATTAAGAGGCAGTTAGTGCTTTGTGTGGAGTTTTTGTTACAGCACTGACGATTTACATAACAATTTGTTGGATTATTATTTCATTTATGAAGATTATATAGTTTGCTAGTTAGTGATAGTTTATTATAGTATAATGTTATTTAGTTGGTTAGTTAATGCAAGTTCAGTAAAGTATAATAGTATTATTTTAAAAGAAGATTCTACATTTTCCTGTGGATAAGCATTTTTGTAGCCCAGGACACAATGAAGAACACATGAAAGTTCTCATATTAAAAGGTAACTTCAAATACGAAAGAGATAGAAGATTTTCGGAATAAAAATGTATAACACTGATTGACACTTTGAATACTGGACTGAATTTTTACCTGGGATTTATAAAACACACTTCAAGATCAAAATAGTCTCACACCCCTTATCTGTGAGATAATTAAGGACTCGTTCTCATGATCTTTGATATGTTGTTCTGTTATCTTTCAAATGCCCATTCATTCCCCCATGACTCTGTTTCTATTGTATATATACTGCTGTTTCTTCATATGTTCTTGTAGTACTCCTGATGAAGGGACTGGTGATTTGTGTTGAGCAAGCATGTTGGCTGAATACTAGTTTGGCTCAAGCATCACCATGTTCGGCACATGACGGCCATGCTCAAGTCTGCTTCCCGCATATTTTTTGAGTTTTAAGCAGCCAATAAAGGTGCAGGTAAGTACTGCACTCACTGTAATGCCAAGAGCCATGTTGGCTGCTTGCATTACAGAGATTGGCTGGCCGGAATGCTTCATCGGTGCTATGAAGCACCTGATGACACATGTTCGGCTCAGTATTAGGCTTAATTCAGATGACCGTAGTGTATTAAGGATCGGCAAATTGCGGATCCGCAATACACCCCACTGGCACCCCCATAGAACTCCCTATTCTTGTCCGCATCTGCAGACAAGAATAGGACATATTCAATCTTTTGCAAAGCCGCGGACTGGAAGTTCGGGGCCGAAGCCGAAATTC